>NQII01010426.1:0-37917 GCA_002778355.1 Clitarchus hookeri
CTCACTCCGACACCCGTGTTCGGTGCTGGTGACCTTGATATTTCACTTTAATAACCTTAAAGACAAAAATCTGAAAAAAAAAAAAAATTGTCAAAATCTAATAAATTTATAAAAATCTACGCATGATTACATTACTGACTCTGAACCCAATGTTTAATGTTGTTGTTAACCTTGAACACAATGATCTTGGACTCAAGAAATNATTACATTACTGACTCTGAACCCAATGTTTAATGTTGTTGTTAACCTTGAACACAATGATCTTGGACTCAAGAAATTAAGAAAAAATTGAAAAAATTAGAAAAACTCTTTAAAATCGAGAAACAAATTACACTACTGTTTCGAACCACCAATTTTGGATTTGGTTGACCTTGATATTCAGCTAACTCACTTTAAACTTAAAAAATAAATTTCNGTTTCGAACCACCAATTTTGGATTTGGTTGACCTTGATATTCAGCTAACTCACTTTAAACTTAAAAAATAAATTTCAAAAATTTAGAAAATCGTAAAAAAAAATTGAGGAAAAAATTACATACCTAATGCGAAATTTTTTTGGATATGTGTGACTCTGAAAGTTCGGTTCTCATAAAGATAGTAGAGCACAGCCACTCCCTGGTACAGTGATCAGCAGGCGACCCANTGACTCTGAAAGTTCGGTTCTCATAAAGATAGTAGAGCACAGCCACTCCCTGGTACAGTGATCAGCAGGCGACCCACCTGTATGTTTCATTGGCTATATAACCGATATTTATTCCAACCCCCCTCACTGCCCAAACCCCAACCCCTCCCCGCTTCCCGCCGACACGAAACCCTTCCTCTCACTTCAGCTAGTTTCTACCATGCCATTTACTCACTATAGTTCATGCGATTAATCGGTTCCACTCCCACTCTCATCAAACAGTTTCCATACGTCACTATTCTTAAGTTCGGCTCTCATCCCCAAACACTACCATGCCACGCACACACTCCTCCTCCTCATCCTAGAATCAATTCAGCCAGCGCCATTTACTCACTATTATTCTATCCCTTCAACACTGAAGAGCCAAAAAAACTGGTACATCTGCCTAATATCGTGTAGCCCCCCCCCCCATCCTCCGACCCCGCAGAAGTGCCGCAAGACGACGTGGCATGGACTCGACTAACGTCTGAAGGTATGCAGGAGGCAATTCACACCATGAATCCTGCAGGGCAGTCCACAAATCCAATCTGCGCCAATTTAAGAAAGGGTTCACATCTGTCATGTTTAATGATTCTCGTCAGTCGTCGTTTGTCCCGTTCTTTCGCGATCTTTTTCCGGCCGCAACGATGTCGAAGATGTGATGTTTTACCGGATTCCCGATATTCACGAAACACTCGTGAAATGGTCGTACGCGAACATCCAGATGTTACCGCTACCTCGGAGATGCTATGTCCCATACCTCGTGCGCCGACTATAACACCACTTTCAAACTCACTTAAATCTTGATAACCTGCCGTTGTAGCAGCAGTAACCGATCTAGCTGCCGACCGCATCACTTTACTCTGATTGGTTCCATACCTCTGTTATTTGCATACGCACGCCTATACCAGTTTTTTTGGCTCTTCAGTGCACAACACTACTACATTTCATGACTACTTAATCAGCTCCCAATAACCCCTCACCGCCCTTCGCGATTGACTCAGACCGTACGACTGACCATTATTAGCTGGTCATAACAAAAGACTTTACCGATCAGTCATACTAGGCAACGACTGACTCCAACCAAGACTGGCTCCTCCCGAGACCAGCAAAACTGGCTGGACCAATCGACCNACCTAAAGCCAACCATACCAAAGGACAATACCAAGCCACCTGACCAACCATACAGGAGGACCATTACTACTCGGCCATACCAGACAAATGTACAAGCCATCAAGGACAGCCAAGGTTGGTTGATCTGGTCGGTTGGTGTGTTTGGATGGTATAACCGGTTCGACTGACTCCACCCAAGACCGACTCCGTCCAAGACCGACTCCACCCAAGACCGACTCCACCCAAGACCATCATCACCCAAGACCGACTTCACCCAAGACCGACTCCACCCAAGACCTACTCCACCCAAGACCTACTAGGGGAGGGGGTGTTGGTTAGGGTTCAGTGCTGAGTTGGAGAGGGTGAGGTGTTATATTTTCCTGGATTTTTAATTTTTTTTTCTATTTTTGCGATATTTTCGATTTTTATGATTGGAGGGGGGAAGGCGAAGGAGGTGTTTTGGGTGAAAAGGGGAAGGGAGAGGGGTAACATGACACAGTCTTCAATTTATGTATATATTTTCGATTTTTTGCGATTTTCCTTTACATTTACGATTGCTATGGGGGAAAGGAGAGGGGTGAAATTAACATGACAAGGGGTGGGGTTAGGGGGGAAGGCTAGGGCGATGGTGGAGAGGTGGAGGTAGAGGGGTGAGGACGTGGTATATGCCGGATCGTGGTTTGGGGAGGGGGTCATGTCCGCTGATCCATCCGATCCGCTGGACCTGGTTGGTGCTTCGAATCCGCTGGCTCCTCCTAGGTCTTTACAGCTCTCGCATCGCATAGTCTTGAATCCACTTTGCTCATTTTTCCAATTTGTTTTTTAATTTTTTGGTAAAAAATGTTTTTTGGGTAAAATAATTAATTTCTGAAGTAATTTTTTGGGGTGGAACAGGCCATTTTTTCNTTTGGTAAAAAATGTTTTTTGGGTAAAATAATTAATTTCTGAAGTAATTTTTTGGGGTGGAACAGGCCATTTTTTCGATAACAGGTGCCTACAAGCATATCTTGATCAAATGATTTCAAAAGTGGTTAGTTGACGTTGAACATCCNTTTTTTCGATAACAGGTGCCTACAAGCATATCTTGATCAAATGATTTCAAAAGTGGTTAGTTGACGTTGAACATCCTGTAGTTTTGTTTGGGTGTGAGAGGTGAGGCGATGTACGGCGTGGTGCAGGCTGTCGGAGAAGAGGTCAGCGGGCGTGATCACGTTCAGCAGCGACGCCGCCGTGGACGTGAGTCTCAAGCAGACGTCGACGTGCGACTTCATCTCGCAGCTGAGGGGCGCCACGTTCTTCGGCGGCAACACCGACCTGGCAGCGGCGCTGCAGTTGGCCGGCGTCGAGATCAACAGCACCGTGCCGCCCAGGAAGACCCTCGTGCGTAAGTCTGCAGGGACCATACACTAAGATCTCGCTGGCTGCGCACAACCAGTCTCCGCGCCCCGGCATTAAACTGCTCATGCGACTAGCAAAAATGACGTGAATTGGATTTGAGGTTAGAATACTCTTTAGTTAACATGTACTTTAAGAGGTATTTATACTCCCTCTTACATATTTGAAATTCAGTTTTATTCAATTCGAATTCGTAAAAGTGTNGTACTTTAAGAGGTATTTATACTCCCTCTTACATATTTGAAATTCAGTTTTATTCAATTCGAATTCGTAAAAGTGTTTTATTGATATAATATTGCTTGTCATTTAAAAATTAAGATGCAAACAAACAAGTTCATCACTGTTGACCACGTGACTTTAAAATTGTGTTCCTTTGGGGTAGGTCAANAATTAAGATGCAAACAAACAAGTTCATCACTGTTGACCACGTGACTTTAAAATTGTGTTCCTTTGGGGTAGGTCAATGCTGGGTGCACGCGCAAGAGATTGTGCAACACTAAATAAAATAGTTTTCATGTCATATCTCCGGAATCATTCAACAAGTTATACTTTTTCAGTCCATAAAAATTTGTGTGACTTAAAGGGGATAAATACACATTTTCTAAATAATAGCTATGCAAATATTTTACATTAGTATGTAAACATAACTTTATATGCTGGCAATATGACGAACATTGACATTGGTAATTCACAATTTTTTGTCCACCATTTTCGAATATAGCATTACATGAAAAAATGTGACATTTATGCCATAACNCAAATATTTTACATTAGTATGTAAACATAACTTTATATGCTGGCAATATGACGAACATTGACTTTGGTAATTCACAATTTTTTGTCCACCATTTTCGAATATAGCATTACATGAAAAAATGTGACATTTATNTTGGTAATTCACAATTTTTTGTCCACCATTTTCGAATATAGCATTACATGAAAAAATGTGACATTTATGCCATAACTCGAGGACCAGTCAACTGACTCCCGCCAAAATTTGCACCCAAGTCTTGTTATCGTAGGGCATGAAAACTAACATGATTTAAGTGATACAGATACTTGATTTTAAAAATAACTGCCCTGAAAATGGTTGATGTAAATAAACTGTATCTGCCAAAACGTTACATTCACTACCGCCGAAATGGTTGCTCCTAATCCTACCTCCTAAATACAATTAATGGCATTCCGGCTTATGGTATGAGGGGCGCTGGGTTCGAGTCCCGGGTAAGCGCATANACCTCCTAAATACAATTAATGGCATTCCGGCTTATGGTATGAGGGGCGCTGGGTTCGAGTCCCGGGTAAGCGCATATGTATTTTAATGTCTAACTAATGTGGCTCATGTTTCTTTTTCCATGTGTAATGAAATCTCTTCAACATTACAAGGCCTACCTACAATCTACGCTTTTAAAACTTCATCGAAACTATTTGCATCCATGTAGAGGAAAATGCTCTCATTAGTTATATTGGTAAATTATTTTCTTTTACTATCAACTACACTCACATANTGGCTCATGTTTCTTTTTCCATGTGTAATGAAATCTCTTCAACATTACAAGGCCTACCTACAATCTACGCTTTTAAAACTTCATCGAAACTATTTGCATCCATGTAGAGGAAAACNCAAATATTTTACATTAGTATGTAAACATAACTTTATATGCTGGCAATATGACGAACATTGACTTTGGTAATTCACCATTTTTTGTCCACCATTTTCGAATATAGCATTACATGAAAAAATGTGACATTTATGCCATGACTCGAGGACCAGTCAACTGACTCCCGCCAAAATTTGCACCCAAGTATTGTTATCGTAGGGCATGAAAACTAACATGATTTAAGTGATACAGATACTTGATTTTAAAAATAACTGCCCTGAAAATGGTTGATGTAAATAAACTGTATCTGCCAAAACGTTACATTCACTACCGCCGAAATGGTTGCTCCTAATCCTACCTCCTAAATACAATTAATGGCATTCCGGCTTATGGTATGAGGGGCGCTGGGTTCGAGTCCCGGGTAAGCGCATATGTATTTTAATGTCTAACTAATGTGGCTCATGTTTCTTTTTCCATGTGTAATGAAATCTCTTCAACATTACAAGGCCTACCTACAATCTACGCTTTTAAAACTTCATCGAAACTATTTGCATCCATGTAGAGGAAAACGCTCTCATTAGTTATATTGGTAAATTATTTTCTTTTACTATAAACTACACTCACATATTTCTTGTATTCGACCGCATTTTGCTCCGACAACAGTCTCTAGTGTTATGTGAACATTTAATACAAGCTGTTTCCGGTTAAGTGAAAGCTTTTGAAAGCCCTGCTCTTGCTATAATTTTCTATTCCTCCACCATATGTAAAATTAATATTGACTTACCATGCATGAATCCTGCCAGTTTGTTAGAAACGTAAATATTTTACCAAAACATCCACTCTTATCCTTATATGTATTTAATTTTGGTAAATATTTAACATCGTACTAACATGTTATCGGGTATGTGTTCAATGCGTTGTTTTCTGTTGGTGCCTGTGTGGTAACTTACAGTGAACTGAGCTTTGAATAAGAATAAAAAAAGCATTCGTTACTGTAGTTTTTTCAAACAGATGAAAATGAATTTGCTATATGTAAATTGTTTAAATTAAGTTATAATTAATCTTCCTATCTCGGTAAAAAATTAAACGAAAACATTTAATTGTGTAGTGCCAATTCATAGTAAAAATTGTAACACACACACACACACACACACCAGAGTTTCAGCACGTGCTTATTCAAATGTACACCTTTGTAACACCGAGCATCTNACTCTTATCCTTATATGTATTTAATTTTGGTAAATATTTAACATCGTACTAACATGTTATCGGGTACGTGTTCAACGCGTTGTTTTCTGTTGGTGCCTGTGTGGTAACTTACAGTGAACTGAGCTTTGAATAAGAATAAAAAAATCATTCGTTAGTGTAGTTTTTTCAAACAGATGAAAATGAATTTGCTATATGTAAATNTTTGAATAAGAATAAAAAAATCATTCGTTAGTGTAGTTTTTTCAAACAGATGAAAATGAATTTGCTATATGTAAATTGTTTAAATTAAGTTATAATTAATCTTCCTATCTCGGTAAAAAATTAAACGAAAACATTTAATTGTGTAGTGCCAATTCATAGTAAAAATTCTAACACACACACACACACCAGAGTTTCAGCACGTGCTTATTCAAATGTACACCTTTGTAACACCGAGCATCTAGAAGANACACACACACACACCAGAGTTTCAGCACGTGCTTATTCAAATGTACACCTTTGTAACACCGAGCATCTAGAAGAAAATTCTAAATCTGTATATCTTCAATAATTATTTAAATAAGTTTTCATTTCAACTGTATATTATAATTTGAATTAAAATTGTATGAGTTACATGGAACAGCGAATGCGATACACTGGCAAATGTCAAACGTATACTAAAAGTATCTGATAGTTCGGCAGTGTACTCGTTCATAGTACCGGATACAAGCGGGTGTCGGTAAGGTTTATTCTATTCAAGTTGGGATGTGCAATGCTGATAGTTTGGCAACTAAAAGTCTTCGCTGTCACAAAGTACTGATGTCGAATGTGTATCTGATTTGTTACGTTTTGCATGTAAACAAATTGAATAATTGCAAATTCTTTAAAACAGATATTGTGTAAAATCTGCAGATGTGTATTGCCTAAGAAAACACAGGAATAATAAATAAACTTCGTGCTTCGCATTTGAGTAAGAAATTAATGAAATACATCAATATGTTTAATATTCAGTCGTTAAACANAATAAACTTCGTGCTTCGCATTTGAGTAAGAAATTAATGAAATACATCAATATGTTTAATATTCAGTCGTTAAACACGATTTAGCGAAAAGGTTCTATTACACAGTTAGTTTGATTAAATGTGACTACAAAATCGAAAAATTACTGTTAATGGCAGTTACCTTTATTTTGTTTTTAAATTTATATATTTTTTTTTTTTTTTTTTTTTTTTACAAAAATAAGCGAGTTTAGAAAATCTTAAATCTAAACAGAATTGAATTGTACTATTGGCTCTTGTAAACATCATTGAAGGGAGTTTTGGACCGGGAAAGTATATATCAGAGTTTGCAGCAAACACAAGCATTTACACACAAATTAATATAATAATTTCAATTACCGCCACTTTAAAAGCGACATCTTTGAATCACACAAGAGCACCTTGCAGCTGAAATTGTATCTGTGCCATAGGGTAAATGCACCAGTAGTCGNACATCTTTGAATCACACAAGAGCACCTTGCAGCTGAAATTGTATCTGTGCCATAGGGTAAATGCACCAGTAGTCGACATCCTAAGCTCGAAATCTTAGTTTTGCACTCATATTACTGTTTGTTGTTAAACTCTCAACTTGCAGTTTTGTTTTCCTATTTCATCTGCTTTTTATGTTACTCTAGTAATTGTCTCAAACGTATAAATTGTTTAACACTATTAGGNTGTTTTCCTATTTCATCTGCTTTTTATGTTACTCTAGTAATTGTCTCAAACGTATAAATTGTTTAACACTATTAGGAAACCTACATATTTCAAAACCCATGTTTTGCATTAGTAGTTGACACTGTCGAAAATCGAATGTGCCAGTAGTCGACATGGGTGTTTGGAACGCATAAAGGTTTCAGAAAAACGTTAGAAACACTTAAATAACTCGTTTTATTTTATCATGATTCATTTTATCTACAATATTAGAGCTCATTCTTGTTAAAGGAACTGTCGTGTTAAAAATAACGTGCATATTNTTTATCTACAATATTAGAGCTCATTCTTGTTAAAGGAACTGTCGTGTTAAAAATAACGTGCATATTGTTGGCCCATAAAATAGTTTTAGGGTTGGTAAACAAAATCTGTACCACAAGGTAGGTAACTGAGTTTATTAAGTACATTAATTATANAGGGTTGGTAAACAAAATCTGTACCACAAGGTAGGTAACTGAGTTTATTAAGTACATTAATTATAAGTAATTCACCACTATTCATAACACACAGGTTCTTTATTTAGAGGGTTGTACCTAATTCATGTAAATTAGAAACTAGTTCTTCAATAAAACACGAACAAAACTATTAAAAACTCCAGTAAGAAAACAAACACTCTCAGGAAAGTATATCAAAAATCTACACTGACTGGATGTGGAAACTGATATCTAGTATTTAAAGNAAAACAAACACTCTCAGGAAAGTATATCAAAAATCTACACTGACTGGATGTGGAAACTGATATCTAGTATTTATTCTTAGAGGAGGTTTGTAGTCACCGGATCTCTCAGGGAGATAGTTATGATTTGTATTTATTATTCGTAATGTCGACTATTGAATAAAAGTTTTCTAACCTGAAATAACTATATCTGAGCAGTTCAACAATTTTGATTTTAGCCACTCAATAGGNATTGAATAAAAGTTTTCTAACCTGAAATAACTATATCTGAGCAGTTCAACAATTTTGATTTTAGCCACTCAATAGGTAGTTCATAAGCCCTGACAGAAAACATTAGGGGGATTAAGTAGTCGACATGGGTGTCGTCAACTNCCACTCAATAGGTAGTTCATAAGCCCTGACAGAAAACATTAGGGGGATTAAGTAGTCGACATGGGTGTCGTCAACTGCAAAATGAGCTCTAGAAGTCGACATCCTCTCACACCTTGAATAACTAATGAATTCGAACAACCTTAGGTGCAATTTAGGAGCAAAACAACCTAATATGAAGATAAAATGAAAGCATTAACAATGGACAATGTTTTTCGGACAAATAAACACGAAGTTAATCTTACCTTCCTTGTCAGCAGACCGTAGTGGACACACAACGTTGGCGACTCATCAACAGTGCAGATTCAACGTTCACTATTATCACGTTTTACCCGCCAATATNGTGGACACACAACGTTGGCGACTCATCAACAGTGCAGATTCAACGTTCACTATTATCACGTTTTACCCGCCAATATCCGCATGGCAACCATTGTTCCTCATACAGGAGGGGTATTGAGTTTGCCGCCACAGATAAGAGTATCGCTAAAAAATGTTCTTAAGCATTATTATTTGGTGTTAAAACCCACAGTGTCGACTACAGGTACACTGTCGACTACTGGTGCATTTACCCTACTCTCCCATAAGAAATGTCGTTTAGTGCCCAACCTGAGAAGAATGAAGGTTAAGTGTCGGATACAAAGCAACAGATGGACGCTCGTCGGCCACGCGCGCGGTTCTTAGCCGCGTTTGTTCCCAGCTTGCAATGGAACACACANAGCAACAGATGGACGCTCGTCGGCCACGCGCGCGGTTCTTAGCCGCGTTTGTTCCCAGCTTGCAATGGAACACACAGCTGGAAATGTAACCGAGTGCACGAGCGGATAGTTCCCCGTGTCGGGTTCACAAATGCTACGTGTTCCATTCCGCAGACGGAGTGGAGTGCCGACCTCAGCGAGTGGCAGCCAGTTGCGCGCGCACCACCTGATAAATAAACTATTCATGTGGCGTTTACTGTGTGCACAAGGGCNGCGAGTGGCAGCCAGTTGCGCGCGCACCACCTGATAAATAAACTATTCATGTGGCGTTTACTGTGTGCACAAGGGCTGTTCTGTCCACAGCAATGGCTACTCATACTAGATTATTTTATACGGAGTAGTTAATGATAGAGGTCGAAAGAAGGCTGCTTTTATTATACAAGAAACATTTACCTGAATACAGTAATAGAAATATGTAGGAGCTGTATAGCAATAATAATATCAATACNTATTATACAAGAAACATTTACCTGAATACAGTAATAGAAATATGTAGGAGCTGTATAGCAATAATAATATCAATACTTGTTATAAGGTGTTTTGAATTCCCTCCATCCTCCCCCCTACATCAGCGACAAGGTGCTTTTACGACAAAACTACANTTGTTATAAGGTGTTTTGAATTCCCTCCATCCTCCCCCCTACATCAGCGACAAGGTGCTTTTACGACAAAACTACACAGGTTAAGGAATTGGAGAAGGAAGCGGCCTGGGCGTATNTACATCAGCGACAAGGTGCTTTTACGACAAAACTACACAGGTTAAGGAATTGGAGAAGGAAGCGGCCTGGGCGTATATTAAGGAACCATCCGAGCGCTTGACTGGTGAGATTTTGGAAAACCGAAATCGGGATGGCCGGACCGGGATTCGAACCCGGCTCTTACCGAATGCGAGGCCACTGTATTACTTTTTTTCNACCGAAATCGGGATGGCCGGACCGGGATTCGAACCCGGCTCTTACCGAATGCGAGGCCACTGTATTACTTTTTTTCTACTAAACAATATACATTACATTACGATTTGTCTCATATTTTTAATAAACCAAAACCACCAATATTTTTACTATTCGGAAATGATACAAATTCGTTTTATATCATTTTACCTACTAGTTCGTTGGTAATAGTGAAAGGATGTTACCAAATTTCTAAACTATCAATTTTTGGTACATAAGCTTATAGTTTATTAAAAATTTTGATTGGGACGTATTAAAAATTATAACCAAAATACCAATAATATTAAATGATACAAATTTTGTAATTAAAACTACATATCNTGGGACGTATTAAAAATTATAACCAAAATACCAATAATATTAAATGATACAAATTTTGTAATTAAAACTACATATCATTATAAATAATATAACCAGTCTAAAAATTTGATATCATCCATATTAGCTAAATTCCCTTCTTCAATACTATTAAATTATTTTCTTTTCAGTAATTTTTTCATAATGCTACTGAGATGCCCAACTGAAACACCTCGCGAACCTAAGGGTTATTAATTTAAAAACTTAATACCTATGTAGTGATAGTTTTGTTGTGTTTTACTAAGCCTGGCATACTGATTACCTAATAACCTTTTCCTGCTTGTGCTATAATCATTATACTTATTACGTAGATTAGAATATTTAAAATGTCCCTATACATTTTTGTAGTGTAGCTATTCCAGTTCAATTTACAGCCAAGTTTACTATATCCAACAGTATTGCATTCATTTTTCCTTAACTAAATAAACTAAAAATAATATATTCAGTTTTATCATTACAATTACTTTAGTTTCATCCAGTATGTAATGCGAGACCTTGTCATTTCTAATAGTGCGTCGAACGAGGTTTGGCTCTTTCTGAAGTACCCAACATATTTATACACTAGTCTTAATATAAAATGTGAAATTACCCTATCAATAATATTTGATTTGCTAATGAACGAATCCACACCCCCCTCCCTTACTTTACCCTTCAACGTAACACGAATTAATAGAGCACACACAGTCCTGTGCCTAGGCCTACTGGGTTCGATTCCCGGTGGGGTCGACCNAACGTAACACGAATTAATAGAGCACACACAGTCCTGTGCCTAGGCCTACTGGGTTCGATTCCCGGTGGGGTCGACCCCACCGGGCCAACACTTGGGGCGCTGACAACACGCCCTACTGTAGTTGCAGAGTAGATGTCGGTGGGTGGTTCGGCGCCATTCTCTCCGCTGGAGTGTGCACGTGCGTGTGTGCAGTGATCGTGACGGACGGACAGAGCCAGGTGGACCCGGCGCTGGCGGCGTCCAGTCTGACGGCCGCGGGTCACGTCATCTTCGCCATTGCCGTCGCCGACTTCGACCGCCGGCAGCTCGAGTCCATCTCGTCCACGCACACCGACGGCTCCAAGCTCTTCTTCGCGCTGCCCGACTTCCGTCTCTTCCGCCACCTCGAGTTCTACCTGCGCGACAGTGAGTTGCTACTGCACGAGTCTCACTGCTACAGTCTGTCCACGGTTAACTGAGCACTTTTGACGCCCTCCTTACTTTGTTCATCCTTCCAACACTTTTAAAATTAATATTGCCATGTAAGTCATAAAAACAGTGTATGCATTTCACCGGCCTGGAAAGTTAACGTCTATGGCTACAATGAAATATATTTATTGACTATTGTTTCAAATGAGAAGGCTTCAAAAAGTGCTCACTTTACAGTGAACAGCCTATACCTCTCTCTCGCGCCAGCAGGTAGGACGACAGAGAATACTACTACTTAAACTTACTTTAACTTTCAATTGCATCATTGGCTTAGAAGGACCGGGGGTTCTATGCTCTAAAATACAGCTCGAGCGCTGGTATTAGAACAAATTCGAATGGTAATTTTCGCATATGAATTCTGCGTTGCGGAAACCGGCATGCTGCACTTGCAAGAGCTCGCGTGCGAAATGAGCGCTCGAGATGAGAAGCCTTGGCCGTTAAATGGCGGATATTCGAATGACCACCTCGACTTAAAAATACTAGTTTACATAGCGACTAAAGCATCAGAATAGTTTATCAGAGTAAAAAATCAACCTTAATATTTACGTAAACGATAATAATGTGACTGAATGNTAAAGCATCAGAATAGTTTATCAGAGTAAAAAATCAACCTTAATATTTACGTAAACGATAATAATGTGACTGAATCGACTAAACACGAAAAGAAATCGCAGAAAAATTAAATGCACATATATATCTATGGTTTATTTTCTAGTTTTTAAACTNGACTAAACACGAAAAGAAATCGCAGAAAAATTAAATGCACATATATATCTATGGTTTATTTTCTAGTTTTTAAACTTTTACTTCTGTTGTCGTTCGTGGCAGTCTGTCGCCCGAGATTTTCGTGTTCAAATCGCGCTCAACTAGGATATATTTTTTAATTAAATAAATAACGTATCATTGCCGAACATAACTTTAGCTTTTCAAAATGTAAATCCATTTCTGATAATGACCTCACAAAATACATTGACGCTATATTTAATTTGCCGTACATGCAGTGAATGTTCAACAAACAAGTACAAAACAGGCGCACCAAAGCTACAAGTAACGTTAATTATTAACATGGCAATTAGAGGCGGCACTAATTATTGAGCAATCTGTACTTACTCAGCAATCAGCACGTTAACATCGCANTTAACATGGCAATTAGAGGCGGCACTAATTATTGAGCAATCTGTACTTACTCAGCAATCAGCACGTTAACATCGCATTGTCGTGTAGTAGCCTATTATGTGGGCGTCTAAATGTGTGCATTTATGGCTGACGGGGATGCTACAGTTTTATCACAATTGACTAACTTCGCCTCCTTAGTTGCCTACTACTGACACAATATTTTCGGCGATTTAATACAATTATTCAATATATTCAAGGCCAATAAAAAAACATTATTAGGGAGAGGAATACAAAATTTTATTTATTAAGTTTTAGATATATATATATATTTTATGAAGTTTATGCGACGTATTTCACGCACCTGTGTTCTTAAGTAAAGTGTTTCATTTCGNTTTTATGAAGTTTATGCGACGTATTTCACGCACCTGTGTTCTTAAGTAAAGTGTTTCATTTCGAGACCAATTTGAATTCCAAGCTTACGACGAAATAGAATCATTGTCTTGAAAAGTAGTTTTATGAGCTTTATTGCAGAGATATGCGACATCAACAGTAGCGTTTAACAATTATGAGAAAACGATTTTTTACAGTGCAACAGTTCGTTACTTGGAAAGTTTTGCGTCTCGTTCTAGTTTCAATAAATTACCAAGCCTTTTTTTTTTTTTTTGCTTTTATATTAAAGGTTTTCTTTATAATTTGAATTTTAGTAATGTGTTGAAGTATTTTTTTTTTTAGATTTTTGTACGGACTTTTATGAATTGATTAACAAGTACAAAAATTAAAACTAATAAATAGTTCTAAAGAGTTCAATCTGTTTGTTTAAAATAGCGACAAGTACGTAAACAAATTTACTAAAGTTATTTACTAATATTATTACAAAGATTCCTTCGTTTTAAACGTGTATGAGAGCTTGGCCACGAATATGCAGTTGTCATTCTATTTTCCTGCCATCCTTATTTTCCTGGCTGCTCGCATACGGGAGTCGCAATTCGAGTGCCCGCCACTAGACGAGTAGTGGCTCGTATACTAAGCTCGTATACGAAGCTCGTATACGAGGGCGTGACCAGTGATCAAGCACAGCAAAAGCGCATTTGGAACGGTAAGGCGGGCGGTTCGCATACAGCTGAAAAGTCGGGCATAGACCTCNTCAAGCACAGCAAAAGCGCATTTGGAACGGTAAGGCGGGCGGTTCGCATACAGCTGAAAAGTCGGGCATAGACCTCCATGTGCTTTAGCGTTCTGGATGCATTAGTAGTAAGGCATCAGCATTATCATCAACTAGCTGTGCCCGCGGCTCCGCTCGCGTCNTTAGCGTTCTGGATGCATTAGTAGTAAGGCATCAGCATTATCATCAACTAGCTGTGCCCGCGGCTCCGCTCGCGTCGACTACAGAACTATTGTTTAGGAGGGTAAAAGCGCTTATTAGTATTTCTCTGTTATAGATATGNCTCCGCTCGCGTCGACTACAGAACTATTGTTTAGGAGGGTAAAAGCGCTTATTAGTATTTCTCTGTTATAGATATGTGTATGCTACAGCGGAGTTTTTTTAGGTCGTTTTATTCTACACAATTCTTTACTGCATGATATTGTTCCATCTTTAACGGTTTAGACAGCGTATTGCAAGAGAGCGCGCTGGCGGCAAACATTTTTCCGACTTGATTCGCTATTATCGTCACTGCTTACTCCTATACAATAAAATGCATTGTTTTATATATGATTTTGGACCGGTCTGAACATAGCTACGAATTTAAAAAAAACCACGTAAATCTGATAAGTGGTTCTCGAGTGATAAGCGCACTAACAGACAGACCGACAGAGAGATGTTGNAAAAAAACCACGTAAATCTGATAAGTGGTTCTCGAGTGATAAGCGCACTAACAGACAGACCGACAGAGAGATGTTGAGTTTTATAATATGTATATATACATTCAGGATTCCTACCACGAATATGCAAGATCGATGAAAGAAGGCAATTTGGCTATATTCGACCTTACATACATGTGCTGGTACAATGATGTTNCGAATATGCAAGATCGATGAAAGAAGGCAATTTGGCTATATTCGACCTTACATACATGTGCTGGTACAATGATGTTATAGAATGCAGCAACGACTGGGTCAGGAGCGGTCATTTGCACAAGAAAAAGCATTTATACTTGTGGGGCGCCTCTANATAGAATGCAGCAACGACTGGGTCAGGAGCGGTCATTTGCACAAGAAAAAGCATTTATACTTGTGGGGCGCCTCTAGTGCGCGCAAGACCACCTGTTGCAGTCGCACATTGCCCGATGCGCGAATATTAAGGTGTCCGTCTGGTTGAAGCAATTTTGCACTTTTGAGGCCTAAAAGTGTGTGAGTGCTAGGAGCGAACGAGACATGCGCATCAACTCTCTAATCGCCTCTACGCGTAAAGCACTGAACTTGCGTGCAGTCTTGCCGGCGATGACGCGCCTCTATGAGACTTTCATCGGAGACCCTACCATTTTAGGTCCTTTTTTTTTTNTGCAGTCTTGCCGGCGATGACGCGCCTCTATGAGACTTTCATCGGAGACCCTACCATTTTAGGTCCTTTTTTTTTTACCCGGAATGTTTATACCTTAAAATGACCGATAAAACACCCGTTTGAGCCATTTTCACTATTACAAANTTTTTTTTTACCCGGAATGTTTATACCTTAAAATGACCGATAAAACACCCGTTTGAGCCATTTTCACTATTACAAAAACATGCTTTATAGAGAAATGGAGGAACTGAAAAAAGTTCACAGGCACGTAACGTTCCTAAATGCATTTCGTAAGCAGACCTCACTCAGACACGTTGGACGGTTATTTAATAAAACTTTTTCTGCTGGAGCTCTGCACACCGTTCGGCGGCCTACTCGGGCGACCACCTTAATCCCTCTCTTCTTGTATTTTTAAATTTTTTTGTCCACAGCACATCACAAATTCTGTGTTTTTCTTATGGCTGAATGGATCGAGAATTGTTTCGCAGCTGATTTTATTGTCACTTTTATAATCCCACATAAAATAATGACTCACTTTTGGGAAGTACGCCTAAAAGAAGATAATAAATTTCAGTTGTTATGCAAGTTCCCATACATACCTATGGTCTACAAGTGCTTCCCTCAAGGACAGTTGTTACGTTTCAAACAACTTCAGCTGAGATCGACTTTCGTGGCTGCGTGGTTTTACTTGCTACGCGACTTAGTGTCNTGTTACGTTTCAAACAACTTCAGCTGAGATCGACTTTCGTGGCTGCGTGGTTTTACTTGCTACGCGACTTAGTGTCATGCCCGCGAATCGCAGGCTTTCAATGCCGGAGCAAACTTCACCTGTGTGGGTCTTCCAAGTACCAAACTGCCTGCTCACACACGCGGGCAGTAAGCAAAGGAAAACTTCACGTGTGCACGTAAGATACGGGAGTCTTAACTTGCGTGGTTCCTTTGTCGAGAAAATCAGGTGCCCCTGGCTGTAAGTATTGGGCCTCTATTCAAAATAATCAATGCTTTGCTCCAGTTTACTTTCCATTATGCGCTAACAAACAATGCCAGTTTTATAATCACGCAATCTTACCAACCATACAATCCGCCTTGATTAAACCATAATTTTATAAATACATTTTTAATTAACAAAATTTGCCGAAAACGGACAAATCTAAGATAATTTCCATCTCCGCACTTTTGCTACAGTTTTAATATATCCACTTTGCAATATGATTTCAGTACATACTAACATCGGTACAATACGATATATTGCTTGAATAGGTCCCTGAAACTTGATCGCTAGANTATAATTTCAGTACATACTAACATCGGTACAATACGATATATTGCTTGAATAGGTCCCTGAAACTTGATCGCTAGATTTCCACCGACAATTACAACATTTGTGGCAAAAACTAAGGTGTTGTTTTCGGAGCCCAGTGTTCATTTTTCGGAAACGGGATATTCGATGGGCTNGGCAAAAACTAAGGTGTTGTTTTCGGAGCCCAGTGTTCATTTTTCGGAAACGGGATATTCGATGGGCTTGCGTGCAGTTTCTAGAGTTACGCCTAAGTTAGTTTGAGAAATAAGCAGAGTTCCATTAAACATGCCGGCATAGAAGAGATGGTGTTAAGAAAATACAGAAGAATATCTCGCAAATATTGATGGTACCGGTAATATCAAGAATATAGCTACCGGAAAAAAAATTGTATTAACTGGTGCTCCTGTCCCGATACCATTCGCCCTTAAAGTGATAGAGCGCTATTTTGTCGCTAAACTTAAGGCCGAGGCCTCGACATGAACATGCTTGTGTTTAATTATACAAAAACAAAAGTCGTTAGGCATTACTGCGAAATAATTTTTGGATCGGTAGTGTTTCCGTCCTGATCTATATGGTTGGAAACTCTTACTTTACGGCGCATAGAGTTGACTTTGTCAATAATTATGCACAGTGCACACCTCCATTTATTTATCTAGCAAATTTGATTTTATTGGTTTTGTCTTNGACTTTGTCAATAATTATGCACAGTGCACACCTCCATTTATTTATCTAGCAAATTTGATTTTATTGGTTTTGTCTTAAAACATTACGTTTTCCCATTCGATTTTCTAATTATTGTTTCTTGCATTTGAGAGCAGGTTCGGGGTACGTGTTTTATTGCCATTTCCTCGCCAACGTTTCCCGAGTAACAACCTGACGTTTGTTGGTGGATTTACCNCGGGGTACGTGTTTTATTGCCATTTCCTCGCCAACGTTTCCCGAGTAACAGCCTGAAGTTTGTTGGTGGATTTACCGAACAACACGTTGTTGGCTAATACACATACTGTAAGCTTATTAGCAGATGCGTAGGTATGTTGGGCTGAAGTACTTGTCTCCTTCATAATTGTTCGCATAGCTAATAGCTGAGTCACTAGTTTCTTTACCTTTAGTGTTCAACTATGAGAATAACTCTAATAAAATCTAGCAGCTGTGAATTACATTACCGGTATTAACTTTTGCCTTTTATGTAAACTACGAGCTTCGTACTTTCTCTTGCCAGTAACATACCTACGCTGCTGCCAAGTTGACGAGATAAAAAGTTGTGTTCTAACAGTGACAACGAAACAAAGTCTCAACAACCAGAACGCCACGATGCAGTGTAAGTATCGCAACGTTGCGAGGTCTTGAGCAGAGCTTCTTTCCTTTCATTGAACGATCACAGTCCTCAAAGACTGCAGGACCACGAAACNTACCTTTAGTGTTCAACTATGAGAATAACTCTAATAAAATCTAGCAGCTGTGAATTACATTACCGGTATTAACTTTTGCCTTTTATGTAAACTACGAGCTTCGTACTNCTAATACACACACTGCCTAACATTAATGTGTACTTATTAGCAGATGCGTAGGTATGTTGGGCTGAAGTACTTGTCACGAAGTATTAACAAGCGTATCGATTATCGACAGTCACTAGTTTCTTTACCTTTAGTGTTCAACTATGAGTATAACTCTAATAAAATCTAGCAGCTGTGAATTAAATTACCGGTATTAACTTTTGCCTTTTATGTAAACTACGAGCTTCGTACTTTCTCTTGCCAATAACATACCTACGCTGCTGCCAAGTTGACGAGATAAAAAGTTGTGTTCTAACAGACTGTTGCTTTGTTTCAGAGTANTAACATACCTACGCTGCTGCCAAGTTGACGAGATAAAAAGTTGTGTTCTAACAGACTGTTGCTTTGTTTCAGAGTACAACCAGAACGCCACGATGCAGTGTAAGTATCGCAATGTTGCGAGGTCTTGAGCAGAGCTTCTTTCCTTTCATTGAACGATCACAGTCCTCAAAGACTGCAGGACCACGAAACCTCTGTTAAGGAGAATCACTTCCCGCCTTTTTAAGTTTATTTATTTTCCTCCCTATGCTAAATTTCCAAAAGTTAAAAAAAAAAAAAAAATACCCCCACAATGCTACGTAAATAGAAGTTTCTCAAACTTCGCCAAACTGTTTCAGCTCCATAAAGTTTAATTTCAATTAGTTGTTACAGGTAAAGTAACTTCAACTACAGGTTTGTTAAAAGTTCGGCAACCAAACATTTTCGCCACTAGGTAAGCGTTAGTGTCAGCAACGTACCAAATTTTCTCTCCCCTCTACGTTATTTTTTTTTGTGCTATTAAAATTGATAGTAATTAGTTTATATAAAAAAACTTCGCAAGTAAGTATACATTTTTCTCTTTTATTATTCACGTAGCTTAGAATTTGAATTAAAATTTGCCTTTTGGAACACTGCGCACCTAGCGGCGGAAATTTTCGCTTTGCCAAACTCTTCTATAAGAAATCACGTTTTGTTCCTAAGCTGAGTAGAATAAGCTTTACTACCGGGAAGAAATAAGAGACCTTTACTAGGGAGTGATCACATAANTTGTTCCTAAGCTGAGTAGAATAAGCTTTACTACCGGGAAGAAATAAGAGACCTTTACTAGGGAGTGATCACATAAGTGATTCCAGCAATTGTAATCAAGAAATGCAAACTTAAGCAAATTTACGAATTTACTGTGCTTTGTAGATTTATACNGTGATTCCAGCAATTGTAATCAAGAAATGCAAACTTAAGCAAATTTACGAATTTACTGTGCTTTGTAGATTTATACATCGTAATGCAAAGTGTGCGATGCAGGTTGTGGCGAGAATTCCGTGCATCGCAAATGGCGGGGACTGGTTCTCTTTAAGGGCGCCTCCCCGCAGACCGCCAAGCAGTCANCGAGAATTCCGTGCATCGCAAATGGCGGGGACTGGTTCTCTTTAAGGGCGCCTCCCCGCAGACCGCCAAGCAGTCAGTGAAAAAGTATTATTTAAAAACTGTAAGTATCATATTTCTAAGCAATGTCTCCCTGCGAATAGCATTAAAAATACTTTTGCAAGTCGGTGTACTGTTTCTAAGTTCTTTAGTGTCATCACTGACGTGTCATTTCGAGATTCGAAATGGCTAAAAAGTGTGTTCTAACGGTCACTTAGGCATAGCAGTTCGCAGNCACTGACGTGTCATTTCGAGATTCGAAATGGCTAAAAAGTGTGTTCTAACGGTCACTTAGGCATAGCAGTTCGCAGTTAACTGAACGCTTTTAAAAGCCCTGCTTACATTCGTCTTCTCTACAGATGACTTATAATTCCGTCTCATGTAAGCACTAACGTTGACCTGTAGTACAGCGTCTATCGAACTACAGCGGAGGAATGTCATTAACATAATTACGTTGGCAACATGTCATTTCTTACCTTAATGTATCTAGCTTGTATTTAACTAAGAAAATAATTCCTTGTAGTTATAAACTATTCATGAACTGACTATAAAAGTTTCTCAGACATTTGTGACGTTAGGGAACGAAATATTTGTCACAATTCAGTCTGAGAACCGTACAGTAATACAAAACAAATTGTAGTATCTTCGACTTATTTATGGCAAAATGTAATCGCCCATAGCATATTATTTACGTAAAAGTGCTATGGTTTATTTACTAAAACAACAGCTGTAAAATATTATAGGTTTCAAACATGTAGCTTACGAAAGTCCGTTGTCCAGTACTGTACTTGAAGGCCCGGGGTGAAAATTCCGAGGTAGCCCAAATGTTGCAAAATCAACTTACCGTTGTATGGTAAACCGACAGCACTTAAAATTTCGTGGCATTGCTTTTATCTTGAATCAGTGGCATTCATGTGAATTAAAAAGTTATGAACTCTCTTAGGCAAATTTTATTGTATAGTAACTAAACATTTTGGAACAAGNCATTCATGTGAATTAAAAAGTTATGAACTCTCTTAGGCAAATTTTATTGTATAGTAACTAAACATTTTGGAACAAGCTTTAAAAAAATTCCTTATCGCAACTGTATAACCTCTTACTTATACATTGACTGAATTACGTGACCAAATTCTTGAATTACACGGAAAGAAAAATATTATTGTATGAACAATAATTCNTTACGTGACCAAATTCTTGAATTACACGGAAAGAAAAATATTATTGTATGAACAATAATTCTGTAGCAGTTTACCATACCCTCCAATACTTTTAAAATAGGAATATCAAGTATGTTTGTTCGTGGATACCGTACAAAGATTGTTAAGTAATATGGCAACGCGAACAGAACATATTGTAACATTTCAGCGCGTCACAAAACAGTGCCGTTATTACTTTCTACAGAATAGAATCAATGCTAATGTTTACTCATCTCAAGAGACTAATGTTGGGCCAATGGTATTATTACCTACAAAGCTGCTCTGATGCCGCTACAGAGCCGATTGTGCACCCAGTAGTAACGTGTGGTGGTGCTGACATTCTGTTCTCTTGTCTTAACTGAGCGGCATGGTAGCCCTAACCATCTTGTGTGGTCTATTGTAATTCCCTCGCCGGCTCACAGGATGCGCTACATTCTGTACTTATTTTATAGAAACTGAAAAATTCCTTGTGGAAGTAGGCAGCCTCGAACTGCCGGACTGTGCGTTGTTAGATGGACGCCTTAGATCACTCGGCNTGTGGAAGTAGGCAGCCTCGAACTGCCGGACTGTGCGTTGTTAGATGGACGCCTTAGATCACTCGGCTATTATATCAGTTATGTGCTAAAGGTTTTTAATGTGTTTGGTTTACATTGTTAAATGTTTTTAAAGCGCATGTCATGTAATGCGTCTATAGACGAATCTCGACGCGANATGTGTTTGGTTTACATTGTTAAATGTTTTTAAAGCGCATGTCATGTAATGCGTCTATAGACGAATCTCGACGCGACGAATTCACGTACGAGTTAGCTTATTTATTTAATGAAATAATCTTTCCTTTATGTTATATATATTNGACGAATTCACGTACGAGTTAGCTTATTTATTTAATGAAATAATCTTTCCTTTATGTTATATATATTTTTATTATACAACATTGGGTGTCATCTGATATAAAAATGTTTATACGTGTAACGTTTGTGTAAACAGGCTTTCCTTTGACATCAGGTATTTTTTAGTACCAATAAAAATTTCGCCTTATGGAATTTCATTCTTATGTCCTGTTTTAAGTGATATATGTCTTTGAAAAACAAATAAGACATTCCAGCACTCTTGCTGCTATTATTACATTCAACGCCTAACATGGCAGAGTCCGCCAACACTCGATAGTGTGCACAGTACTCTCACGGCATGTCAACAGCCTCCACTAAATAAGTATTACTTAACAATAGCAACATTTTCCTATTTATATTCTGTATTGTCAATTCTACTAGTTCTTTAAAATACTTAGAGGGTGTCTTCAACAGTCCACGACACTGTTGTAGCTACCTACCATACTTTCTCTGTAAACTTTAAAAAAAAAAAAAAAAAAAAAAAAAACCAGGTGATTTCCACAGAACATCCTGTTGCAGTTACCAAACACACTGTTGGGTTTACAATATCCTGTTCTGTTATCGTAACAATACTGTAAGATATAACTATCTGTATAGTTCCTGATACAGAAAACGCTGTTCCTGCCGNTGTTCTGTTATCGTAACAATACTGTAAGATATAACTATCTGTATAGTTCCTGATACAGAAAACGCTGTTCCTGCCGCAGACAAGATGGTTCTCACAACAGAATAACTTTTAACAGTATTTACATTGTTCTGCTAACAATTTGGATTGTAAAGTATCACAGAACATTCTGTTTCTGGTACTAAAGTTTAGTTGTCGCTGCCGTAAAATGCCATTACAGAACTGTTCTATTAAATTCTCTCTGCTGATTTNCTGGTACTAAAGTTTAGTTGTCGCTGCCGTAAAATGCCATTACAGAACTGTTCTATTAAATTCTCTCTGCTGATTTCTTTCAGTGTACAAGCCAACGATTTGTCTTAGTGTAAGAATTGACTAACAGTAGACAGGGCAGTATTTAGTGAATGCTTAATGGGTGGCAAATTGATGGAGATGGCGGAAACAAACGTAAGTTGGAGGTGCAGTGGCTAGGAAGGACGCCTCCCACCAGGGCGAACCGGGCTCGATTACCGGCGGGGCCGCTCCCGGATTTCCNGTGCAGTGGCTAGGAAGGACGCCTCCCACCAGGGCGAACCGGGTTCGATTACCGGCGGGGCCGCTCCCGGATTTCCGCACGCGGGAACCGTGCCGGACGATACCGCTGGTCGGCGGGTTTTTTTGGGTNCGGCGGGGCCGCTCCCGGATTTCCGCACGCGGGAACCGTGCCGGACGATACCGCTGGTCGGCGGGTTTTTTTGGGTTCTCCGGTTTCCCCGATCCTTGCATCAGATCTCAAGACCTCGATGTTAAGAGCCGTCCGAATCTCTCCATTGTTTGNTCTCCGGTTTCCCCGATCCTTGCATCAGATCTCAAGACCTCGATGTTAAGAGCCGTCCGAATCTCTCCATTGTTTGCTATTTTATGAGATTATTTTCAATTTCTATTTCGTTCCCACTTTTTCGTTATTTTCTGGAATGAATGTATGTTTTGATAAGAGTTTTTGTCGTATTTCAAAATGGATAGCAGAAAACATTTAAGTGGCGTAAAATGCTGTAGATTAACAGCAGAGACGAAGGGAAAAAGAAAGTGGAGAGTTGTTTCAAACAACNTTTAAGTGGCGTAAAATGCTGTAGATTAACAGCAGAGACGAAGGGAAAAAGAAAGTGGAGAGTTGTTTCAAACAACAAATCTGTAGGAACACGACTCAAACTGAAGTAAACTTGTTTAATTTTACCGCCGAAAATAAACATCCTGATGACACNAAATCTGTAGGAACACGACTCAAACTGAAGTAAACTTGTTTAATTTTACCGCCGAAAATAAACATCCTGATGACACGGAATATTTGTTTGTGTACACTTCGTTGCAGTAGTATTCCCCACTAGAGAGTTAATGATGAGAGTTCAACTCATGTTGATCTAGAACTGAAAGAAAACAAAGTATAAAACCGTATGCTAGCCTGTTTTGGGAGATAANTCATGTTGATCTAGAACTGAAAGAAAACAAAGTATAAAACCGTATGCTAGCCTGTTTTGGGAGATAAAAATGTCACACGAGATTTTTGACAAGAAATGGTTTTACTCAAAGTAATGAAGACGTTTCCCATCTCCACCCCTGCAATTCGAAGCGAATTTATGCAGACAAAGCAGATATTTGACGAAAGTATTATCTGAGCAAATACATTTTAAATGCATATGAAATATGACTAAGCACTGTATTACTGCTCCATATAAANGAAAGTATTATCTGAGCAAATACATTTTAAATGCATATGAAATATGACTAAGCACTGTATTACTGCTCCATATAAACTTTTTGAGAGACCTTGCAATTTTGACCTAGTGGTTTTAATGACTGGGAAGCGAGCTTAGCAGCAAGTGTGAAAATATGAGATTTGCACATTGTAGTTGCAATTGGGTGTTAATGTTAAAAATATGAGATAGAAAATTGTGAGAGTAAATATCTACATATTAACTTACTTGGAAGAAGTTAAATATCGGAGATGCATACTTCGCAGAGAACTGGCAGTTGTGAAGAAACACCTCTTGTGTTAGCATTCTGTGGTGAAGACGAAGCGTTTGGCTCTGTGAATAACGGACATTTTATGATGTGCTCAGATATCACTGCAGAATTTGATCCATTTTTAAAAGGCCACTTTGCAAAATGTTAAGTCTTGGGAAATATACGACATAGTTCTTATTTAGTACGCGTGAGTAGCGTATACACACCATGACTAAAAGAGCCATAAGTATTGTAGTAAGGAAAGTGTAAGAATGTTAGTATTTTGCAAATATTGTGACTTCTACACCTAACCTCACAATCAGTTATAATTCAAGCTTTATCATCAGGTAAACAAATAGAGTATTCTTCTAAACACTGCTTTACATATTCGTAACAACTAGGACATGCTACTAAAGAGCTGGCTGTTGCTTTGATTACATTCTTTTCAAACCACGGGTTGGACACAAGTAATTCGTTGGAGCGAAACATATGACAATGTGGAAAATATAGGAGAATTGGTGAGAGGTCTGGGAACCTGACAGGCCAAGGAAACATGTTGACGACACGAAGACAAGCCAGTGATACCCGTGATGTGTGAAGCCGTGCTTTATCCTGCTTGGAAACGGGGTTGTGGAGCTGCACCAGGAAGAGGAGCGCACATGGTCGCAGAATTCACTGGACGTATCGCCGCACCAGGGTTCCTTCAATCACCACCAGTGGAGTGTAGGAATAGTAGGAAATGGCACCCCACGCCATGACACCTCTTGTTGGGATGGTGTGTCACTCTCCAAGGAAGCATGGTCCATGGCACTGGCCAGGACGTCTCCAGACTAAAATTCGGCAGTCGTCTGTATCAAGAAAGAACCGTGATTCGCCGTTGAGCACCACTCGTTGCCAATCCAGAAGCTGCCATACTGCCCGTTCCCGGCAGGTCACGCGTGCTCGGCGATGCTCAAGTCGTAATGGCAGACGTCGTAAAGGACGCCGCGGCGACATATACCACTCTGCTAGCCTCCTGGATATGGTACTGGAAGGAACAGGCTGCCATGGCATGTCCCTGGATGATACGCCGTGACGCCCAAGGAGTGCTTAGATCCTGTCTCTCGATGAAACGATCCTCCCTGCTGGTGGTCCGCCGGAGTTGACCCGAGCCTTCTCGACGGGTGTGTGTACCCTCCCGTTCACACTGCGTCCAACGCCGACTCACAGTGTGGACAGAACGGTTCAAATGGCAAACAATGCGCCTAAATGTCCATCCTGCTTCTCGGAGGCAGACGATGCGGCCTCTCTCAAACTCATCTATTTGGGCAACTGCTTGTCGAATGCGCCGTTGAGGCATGCTGCCTGTTTACTGAACTTGACTTTGTGGCTCGCACTGCTACTAAAGCCTTATTTGATGTCTTGCAGCTATGAATGATGGAGGGACATGTATGCCACCTAGTTGCTCACCCACGTAAGCAAACTGAATCAAATCCAAATGGGACACATGTCGGACTATGACGATACTATGTGGCAACCTTCGTTATAAATGCACGATTCGTTCGTAGTGGTCTTTTTTGCAAAGAGTATATGCATTATAATATAATATACATCCTGTAAGCGATAATTAAAAGCAGGCCATTTGTTGGCATTCGTCATGACTTATCTAGCCTATTGCCTTTGTTTGGTCGAATAAGCTGCTGCTACTTTTTGCGGGCTATCCATCTCCTTTTCTGAGCTGCTAAAATAATTGCAAAATATTTTCTCATTATCAACACATCGCCGGAACTTTTTTAAGTCCTATTCAAATCGGGATACCTTTTGTCTTTATAATCCTTGAGGAAAAAATGGCCTCGGGAAGAAAAAGCTTGTAAAAGTATAAATAGTAATTTTGAAACCATTATGAAAGTAATAAAATTAATAAAGGAAGTTAAAGGCGTATGAGTATTTCACTTAACAAGATGCAACGGACATTTTAAAAACGTTAGTTTATTCTGAAATTACTTAAATGGCTGCAATACAGGGAGCTATTCTGGAAAGGTTTAAGTTTTGTAAGCGAAATATTACAGTATGAAGGAATGTATGTTGGTACATTGGTTAACTCGTACAACTTTCTTGTTACCTTTCTCAAGAAATCACATAATTTTATTCTTACAGGCCTAAAAATAACACAGGAAAATATTTCAAAGCACTCAACAAAAACCAGATATGGGGGAAGTAAGCCTAAACTAATTAAAAACTTATAAATTTCTTTGGTAAGTCATACTGAATGTTAAACAAAAATAAAAACTATATAAATTGCTACGAAGAACTAAGCAAATATTTAGAAGGATTAAATACCCTAATGCATGTTTGAAAATAACTTCCCAAACAGATTTATCTTTTTATCTAAACTCACAGAAAACGATCCACATGAAATTAAATAATCAACTGAAAATGTACAACATATAAACTTTTCAAATACAGGAAAAATATTTTAAGCAGGCACTGTCCATTTTAAATGATTACTCTTTGGAGAGAAATGCCACCATGTTTGTGAAAAATGCAACAGCATGAAGAACAATCAGAATGGAAGGAAATTGATTGCGCAAACTACTAACAATATTGCAAATAATGCAACATCACTTGCAAAAAATTAGTGTTATAACGCATCCTCTACCTGCCATGGCATCGAATCAAACAGACGTTGGATGTGTACCTGGAGAATCGTCTGCCAGACTGCTTGTACCGGAGTCCAGAGTCCATCGGTATTGGATGCTGGATGATATATCAGGCCACAATTGCAGAATGAACATATTCCAGACACGTTCACTAGGTGTCATATCGTGCGAATATGCAGGACACGGAAGAAGTAGCTACATGGACATGGACATTTCATGGCAACATGTGGTCGGGCGTCATCTTTTTGGATTATGACTCTATGACTGTGCTGAAGGAAGGGTACTTTAGCCTCTACAGCTTACCTGATGTAACAGTTGCTGGTAAAGGTGCCCACAATTTATAGCAGTTGAGATCGCCTATGATACCCAATTACTCCTCAATCAATCACACCCATATTTCGGGCAGCATAATTCTGAATGACTCATTATAGAAGATGGCACTCGCCTTGATATCGTCGGATAAGACATGTTCCCCTCTGCATGCCAGTGGATGTTTTTAATGGGTCCATTGTAACCTGAGGCGTCGATGATTCATCATGCGTGCAGTCCTCTGTGGAGCAGACGCTGTCGAACTGTGGAAGCAATGCCAAATATGTTGCAGTGTTCCAACGTACTGCTAACATTCCAGACGAAGCTGAACCATCGCTCACTGTCATGGGGATGAGCTGTCCGTCATCCCGTGGTGTCGTCACATTTCGTGGTCCAATCCCGGGTGTTTGACTCGCCCTGTTCCCTTCAGTCCACTGCTTCCAAACTAGTATCACTGTCGTGGCACGCAGTTCAATTTAGCCATTTGAAAATTGACTTTCACGCAAGCCGATCATTCGGCCCCATTGGAACTTTGTGACGTACCTGAAAGGTTCCTTTCACATAGACGAGGCATACTGACTCTAGTATGAATGTTTAAGGCTCACTGACGATGGACAACTGTACTGACACCAACATCTGCCACTCCGCGTGTGCGGTTCTGGCGATCTTATACAACTATGATACTCCTGGTGGAACCTGCACCTGGCCGACGCGACGTAATGTACAGTATGACCTGTGCTTACCCAGAAATGCAAAAAACCGCGTCACAGTAGTAAGTTCACGGCCAATTTGATTGGCTACACTCTAAACTCGAATCAGTGATATCTATCAGTGAAATAACATTCACTGAAAGTCAATTGGTGAGTTGCTGCCGACTGGCATATCAAGCAAATGAACTGGGAACAAGTGACTTAGTGCAGTGGAATTCTCGACATTCAGGGGGAATCACGAATAATTAAGTGAATTTCAGCCATCATATTAATTAGTTATCTGGCACTGATTATCAATAGCTCAATTTTCACTGGTTTTCACTGATTTAACTCAATCCTCACTGTTTCAGATCTAGAGCACACGGCAAGCCAACCGTCCGGCTCTACCGCCAGTTAAATCCCACAGAGTAATGTGCGACAGTGACTTTAACGGAACATCTCTATAATCACGTATCATTATTCGTAAGTGACGATACATTGATACAGTTGAAAATGGGCCACGCTTTATGGGTTTAACAATCCTTACATCCGGCAGTGTATAAAATTACATGTTCATTATCTAGCGCCTTCAATGCGCCTCCTGGCAACTGAGTGTTTGTTGTCATCGTCTCCCACTTGTAAACTAAGAGCATTCGTAAATTATTCTAAACTGCAAGTCAACACCAAGTAGTCACAAATGTGCTAGTGTTTTTATCTTAGGTACAACTGCACCAGATCTGTAATCGGTTTTCAGGGCAACAGCATCCAGACTTCACTACTAGGATCAGAATGTACTCTAATTTATTGCACCTGTCCAAGAAACTTCTTCTCTGCAGTAGAAGCAGCGTGGTTTGTTATAGGAATACACTGTCGTAATCTGCACCATAATAGACATTTATTNCGGTTTTCGGGCCAACAGCAGCCAGACTTCACTACTAGGATCAGAATGTACTCTAATTTATTGCACCTGTCCAAGAAACTTCTTCTCTGCAGTAGAAGCAGCGTGGTTTGTTATAGGAATACACTGTCGTAATCTGCACCATAATAGACATTAATTTTAATATCATATGCAGTGATATTTATATCCTACCAGCTGCCCATTATAATATTGTGCTTACATTAACGGTCTTGTAGAATTGTGGGTGAAGAAATTTAGCTCCTAAATGGATCTGTTTTTCGGTACACCAACAATACTCAATATTTACGCCTCTAGTTTTATTTTTGCAAAAGCAGCGAGACAGAGTAAACAAGTTACATACACACACTTGTGCCAGCCTTGTTGATGAATTCCTATTTACTTTCTGATGGTCAAAATATCTGCAGAATGATGAATAAGTCAGTGCCTTAAACATTTTAAGTGCCAATTTTTTGTTTTGCATATTTGTACTCAATAAAGTTTTCCTAGGCCTGAACGCGACATTTTGGTAATATCTGAATAACGTACTGCCCGCCCCATCATTTTGTTCAGCCCGACCGCCTAGCAATAATGTTAATAATGCTAAGATTCAGTGTGTTTTCGATCATTTATTTCTGTACCAATTTTGTATCGTTCAAAAACTGCCTAACGACATGTGTTTCCCGCGACGCAACAGTGTAATAAAACATCCAGTCTCGGATTGCGTAGCCTAGTTGATATTTTTTCCTACAAATTGTATCCATAACCGTAATTTTTTTGAGTGTTTATTTACTTAGGTGTATCTGAACTGGAGTATTCCAAGTTTCACGATGAGAAGTGATGCGGCCCGTGGCAAGGCGACCCAAACTGGAGTCAGCTCGCAGAGACAATCAAGTTGCACAGAACGGAACTAGCAACTTGTTTATGTTAACATTTATAACCTTGAAGACTTGCCTTTTTTTGTCGGGGAAGACCTCTGAACCCTCATAAGCTATCGAATGGCCTTGGTGTCGTGAGACCAGGAGTCTAGACTCCCATAACTCACAGGCTGTTTGCAAAACAAATGCACCCCGACACATACTCAAATCATTGGGTCGGCGGTGGGGCGCCGTGTGACTGTGCTTTGTTGGGCACCAGACCCCTATTAAGGCTGTTCATTGGTGTTGCCTATTTTAAAGTGATTATAAGTGATTATAAAACTAGGCTGTCTTTGCTAAATAAGTGCTTATTTTTACAATACGCACCACACAGTTTGTTTAGTGTAAACTTTCTTTCATTATTACAAAACATTTGAAAGGCCCTAGCTCAACAAAATATTTTGTAGTCTTCGCTGATTTTTTGTTCCACTGTATTGGAAAGTTGGTTACCCTGCTGGGAAAATGACTGCCAATTTTTAGTTAATTTTGCAGTCATTTACAAAAACTACACTAATGCAGTTGTGCAGCGACCTACTGTCAGTTGACAACACCAATTTTGCAGTCACGCGACCATGTGACTGTGCTCGGTAACAGTAAAAACGGAAATATCTGCAATATTGAGTTAAACTGTCATAGGCAACTGCACTATCGTGGTTGTTGGCAGCTGAAGTACAATTGTCCAACCACAATACTTAGGTTACGAACTGCAATATTGCAACTTATCAACTACAGAAGTTGCAAAATGATTTATTGCAGTCACCCTACTACAATATCCATTTTTCAACTGCATTATTGCAGCTATTCCACTACAATATTAAAATCGCCAACTGCAGCATTGCAGTCATTCTACTGTAATATTAAAATTATTGACTGTGTTAATTCAGTTAACTGCAGTTTCCGCTAATGGCGGCAAAATTGTAATTGCCGTCTTAAATCTACTTGCAGGTGACCACAAAGTTGCGATTCCCTACTGCAATATTACAGCTGTCGACAGAAGCATTGCTGTTGGCGACTGCAACATATTAGTTGGTGACTGCAACACATTGGTTGGCGATTGCAATACTACAGTTACTAAACGAAGTTTTCCTTTGGTAACCACAACATTACAGCTGTTAGATGAAACTTTCAGTTGCCGACTGCAATATCGCAGTTGTCAACTGCAGCATTGTCGACACTGACTGCATACCACGAGTAGTGTACATATATCCCTACTGGCATATGGCATCCGGCATCAAGAGGTAGGAGTTTTATGCCATGTCACCATTGAGTAAAGATTTATATAGAGTGGCCATGGGATAGGATTAAGTCTGACCAGTTTTTGTGTTAGGTATTGTAATTATTCAGAGGAGCGCTAGTGTTCTCGACCGGGCGGTAGCAGGTAGCAGGCGACATAGCAGACGAAATACCTCTCCACCCATGCGGTGTTGCTAGTTCCACAGCCGGCAGAAGTAGGTCGTCACCCTGGCCATAGGCTCACCCACGTGTTCGAACACGTTCTGCTAAAGGCAAGCCTGTCTCGCGCGCGTTATCGTTGCAGTTGTGAATACCCAACTAGTGTTTTACTAGTGGCGACCACGGCATGTGTTAGTTACCAGAAGTGTTGGTACGACGGCTGTAAGAAGAGACTAGTAAATGGTGTTGACAGCATTTCTATGTTTACAATCGCCGTGATAGATAATGACAGGTACGTGCACTAATAAATACAAAGGAACATTTGCAATATAATTTCAATAACATAACTACAGGAAGGCGTTAAAAGTATTTTCTGTCGTGTGCATCAAAGTAACGCCCTTTTGTTTCGTAGTATACATTTAAGGGGGCAATTTGTTTGGGGCAAGGGGAAGAAGTATGACATGAATCACAAATACTTCCTTTTTTCTTAACAATGCACAATTAAGATAACATAATTCGAATATTTAACATATATCTTGCAACTCTTCAAATATATTTACTTGTAGGAAAACTACATTGTAGACGAGTGTTTCAGAAAATATAAATGTGCGTTTGGATTTTTGAAGTAATTGTAATTGTGAAGCGGAGAATTAACATTAACAATCACATATGTCAATATTGATAATTTGCAACGTATTTCAGTAAAACCTGCATGAACAAACATACAGGTTTTCGGTAAATGTTCGTACTTAAAAGGTTTATTTAACCTAATATTATATGTACCAAAATAATAATCCGGAAATAATACGTATTGTGCACGAGGACGTGAAGTGGAATTGTGAGAATTCNCAAGTGGAATTGTAAGAATTCATACACAAGTGTTTTACAGATTTTATTTAACGCTAGAATACACAGTAACACTTAACCCTTAATAATTTGACTTAACTCCAGTAACTGTGTATTAATTATTAAACAGTTCAGCGAACTGATGTGCGAAGGTTGGCGTTAGTTTTCACACATCCATAAATCTGCGGTTTTTTTTAACTTCATGCAATGCATAAGCGGAAATGGTCTCCAAACTGTTGTTATTGTATAAATACATTTGTGTGCTTGTAATGCTGCAGTCTTACTTCTAAAATACAAGATAAACCTGCAATTTAGAGTTTGTCATCCATGATCTGCAAACATCTGAGTAATGTTAAGATCGAATGCAGGAAATAATTAGAAAGACAGAATGTATATAATAAGAAAATTAATTAATTTTACAATTACATAATAATGTGAGTCTAATTTCTTATTCAGACCGTTTTTCTTCTCTGAAAGCTTTATTAATTTAGTGGCGTGTACAATCGATTGCGAAAGTCTGTTTAAAATCAATTTTTTTGCGAGTTTGTGCAGTAGGAGGGGCCATGNTGAGGGGCCATGGTGGGATAGGAAGTATTATGTCTTACTCGGGTTGATTAAAAATCGGCTGAGTCCTATAGGGCGAACAAATTAATTAGGGGATATNGGAAGTATTATGTCTTACTCGGGTTGATTAAAAATCGGCTGAGTCCTATAGGGCGAACAAATTAATTAGGGGATATTTATCCGGAATGTTTTGCAACTTGTTAGTTGGTCTGGTCGTTCATATTAGTCGACTTTNAAATTAATTAGGGGATATTTATCCGGAATGTTTTGCAACTTGTTAGTTGGTCTGGTCGTTCATATTAGTCGACTTTTTCGAGATTGGTTGTCATCGACTGTTGGTATAGCTGGGTGGTATAGTGGGTTGGTCTTGACCACTGTTCTAGCCATTTTTTCAGGAATTAGTCTTGGCAAGAGCCAGTCTTAAGTAGAGTTATGTCTCTCCAGGAACCAGTTGTGGTTTCGTTTAGTGAAAGGGAGAGGGGTGGAGAATCGCGTGGTTGGTTGATGGCGAGTGCGGATGGTGAGGGGACGAGCTATTGCAAGTTAAGGTGGGTTTATTGGGGGGAAGGGGATCGGTTGAACTGATGGTGATATGCGTAAATGTTGATGGCGCTGAGCTATGGTAAGTAAATNGGGGGGAAGGGGATCGGTTGAACTGATGGTGATATGCGTAAATGTTGATGGCGCTGAGCTATGGTAAGTAAATGGCGAGGGAAGTAGAGCGGCGAGAGGTGTCTTGTCGGAGGTGTTGGAGGGGGNGCGCTGAGCTATGGTAAGTAAATGGCGAGGGAAGTAGAGCGGCGAGAGGTGTCTTGTCGGAGGTGTTGGAGGGGGAGGGGGTATATGTGCTACATAAAGTTAATAATTCGCTTTGGCTATATAGCCAATTAGATATAGAGGTGGAGATCAGATGTCTGCTGATCGCCATACCAGGAAGTGGCTGTGTTCTGCCATCTTTACGAGAATCAAACTTCTAGGGTCACACACATCCAACTTGGTTTTTCGTATTGGGTATGTAATTTTTTACTCAATGTTTTTTTTAATTTTTTGTAATACTTCACAATTTTTCTCTATTTTCCGAGTTCAAGGTCATTTGGGTCAAGGCCAAGGTCACCAACATCCAACAGATGTAATATTTTCCTAAACTTTTATTAGTTTCTTTAGTTTTTTGCAATTTTTCTCAATTTTTTATGGTTGTAAGTTGGTTCGGGGAGAATATAGGGTGAGATGAGGGTAGTGGTATGAGTGTAAGTTTAATGTTATATGTTATATGTTCCTCGATTTTTTTTTTTTTTTAGCAATTTTTCTGGATTTTTACGATTGTGGGGCGTTGGGGGAGGGGGGAGGTGAGGGTGGTGGTACGAGTGTGGTTTTAATGTTGTGGCTTCCACGATTTTTATATTTTTTATATTTTTTGCGATTTTTATCGATTAAAATATTACAAGTAAGTAATTTATATTTGGAGTCACCAAAAAAGTTGGGAAATGGNCAAGTAAGTAATTTATATTTGGAGTCGCCAAAAAAGTTGGGAAATGGGCGCCATGGGAGCTCTCTGTTGGCAGGTGCTAATAAAGGGTGTATACCATTGATCGGTATGGGTGGAGCGATAATTTTAGTTATGTAAGGCCAATGAAGAGGAGGGGGTGGCGAGGTGAGTGTGTGAAGTGAAGGTTATATGTTCCTCGATTTTAAGAATTTTGTGGGTCAATGATGGTGAAGGGTGCGAGGGACGGTTAGGTGGGTGAGAATTGTGAGTGGTTGCGAGTTTGATAAGGGGTGAAGGGGTGAATGTGGTGAGGGTGGAGAGGTGTTTAGGGTGTGCTGGGGATGAGTGGTTGGTGAGTTTGGAAAGGAGGGTGTGGGTGTGTGAGGGCGGTGAGGGATGTGTGATGTTGTGAGGGGATGAAGGGAGTGGGGTGTGTGGTGAGGGGTTGTGAGGCGTTGAGGTTTGTGATGGTTGGGTGGTGAGTTTGGTGAGGGGTTGAGGAGATGTGGGTTTCTGAGCTTGGTACGTCCGGAAAGGGGGATGAGGAGGGGTTGATGTAGCAGGGTGTGGACATGGTAGGTGCTGGATGCTGGTCAGGGGAGGGAACTATGTCTGCTTATGCTCCCCGGTCTGATTGACCTGGCTCGGAGTCACGAATCCTCTTCTCCTGCTTTGGGGATTAAGTAGCTCATTCTGCTCAAAGTCTATTATCCTCTTCCTCGACTGCGGATTTTCCGGCTCTTGCTTCGAGGATCTTCGGGTCAGTTTTCCTTATTTTTCCATTTTTCTGGAAATATTTTGGTGAACAAAGGGGTTTATGGACAAAATAATAATTTTTTGTAAGTGGTTTTTTGAAGTGAAACGGACTATTTTAACGAAAACATGGCCTTCCCCGGCCACCAGCCGTGACGTCACGGTGGCAAACTCCTACCTCCTCATGCCGCATGCTATGTGCCAGAAGGAACATATGTACTCTACTAGCACAGTCAACGGCTGCAAATTGAAGTGGATAGAGAAGTATGGACTGCTCTTAAAAACGAAGTGCTGAGAGTCAATCTGAAGTCGGGCAAGTGTACATTTGTTTATTATTTTGCAAAGTTGGCTGTAACGACTGCAGCAACGTACAAAAGAAACACTGTATTTGTTCCAGTGTTTTTTCCAGCCGGGTAGGAAATGTTTCCAAAAGCAGTTTAATAGCTACGAATATGTGTCACCCAGTATCTTCAAATATGTAAAATTTCTGCACGCTAATCTGTGCTTTGATTTCAGGTCCTTGACGCGTGAATCTGAAGACCAGAAAAACACCGTTTACTCAAGATATAATGTTTATAATGCTGATGAAGTCTTAATTTGCAATAAACAAGGTTTTGAAATTCGTCTTTATTTAATTCAGTTATAATTAAGTGAGCCAGGCAAGTTGTAAGTAGTCCAGTCCCAGGTTCCCGGGACTCCCGGGGGTGATGTTGGGGGGTGGGGGGTGCTGAGGAGGGACTCGCCCCTCCTTTGCTAGAAAAATTTGTGAAATACTTAAGTTCGTTTTGAGTATATAACTTAAATGTTTATTGTTACTTTCTCTGAGATGACTATAAACTCCCAAAATATTTAAAGTAAATTGTAAACATAAATCTCTGATTCCCGCCTTCAGAGAATTTGGGGGNAGAATGCTTGCACATTCCTCACCAAATGTGAAATATGGCATGTTGAGTTGCCGGAAGGAGGGCGCTAACACCTCCCTGATGTAGCAGTTGCTGTTCAGATTGCCCTCAATGCATAGGAGTCGTGATCGCATGTTGTGTATCATGGCGCCCAAAACCATCACACTTGGCGTTTATCCGCCATGCCGCTTGACAATGCACGCTTCCAGATTGCGGCCACCGCGGTAGCGTCTAACACGTATACGGCCATCACTGTAGGACAGGTTGAAGTGGGACTCTTCCGAAAACACTAAATTTTGCCACTCAACACGTCAGCAAAGGCGTTCACGTGCCCATTGCAATCTGAGGCGTTTGTGGTTTCTGGACAATGGAAGCCGACACAATTGAATGCGTGTCACCAGTCGAGCCCGCAACAGACGGCGTCGAACCGTCGACGCAGACAGGTTCACACCCGTTGCAGTGCTCCAGTGTCGAGCCAACACTGTGGACAAGGCTGTACGGTCCGTTATAGCCATGGGGACAAGATGGCGGTCATCCCGTGCTGTGGTAACATGGCGCGGTCTAGTGCCCGCTCGTCGCAGCGTACGACCCTCTTCTATCCACTGGTGCCCTATACGCATCACTGTCGTAGCAGCATGCACTGTACGAGCCGATATGTCACAGTATGACAAACCAGTTTCCTGCAGGCCGATCGTTCTACCCCGTTCTAACTCACTCACATGCTGATATGGCGTCCTTTGACGTCGACGAGGCATGGCACTTGCTTTCACTTCGTTTGCCCTTCACTGACCTAGCTTGGCGTAACACTGACCTTTCCGGTAACACAAGAAAGGGTGCTGCTGGACCTACATGTACGCCATCTCTCTGTCATCGTAAGCACGTATTGCTGGTACACTGTTCTGCACATCCTCCGAATTTGGATGCATTCGGGCCATTCTTTCTGGGTTTTGCAATTTTCACAAACAATAGTGTACATATGTGTGGTGTCTGGTATTTTTCTATGCTATTACATACCCAATTTTTCTCAACCTACAATATGAAGCGCCTCTGCTCATTAGATAAACAAGAATATGTCTCCAGTTACACAGCAATGGATCGTCAGCTACGAAGTTCCCCGCCCAATCATGCCGCCGGCATATCGCAGTCTTCATTCCTGAACTCGCGATGATGGAAAACAGAAAGACAACAGTATGTATTGAAAGTATAGAAATTACTATCATACAATGACTATCCATTAAAGCAGGTTGTTTTCCACAGATTGCGAAACTCGATACGAAAATTGAAAAAAATATGCAGCAAGTCAAAATTCTCGTTTTTAGTTTTCCCTGTTACCTGTCAACAACTAAAATGTCCCCCAAAGTGGTACATTTCCCGCTATTTGGCACCACTGAACACCTGTCTCACTGGTCAGCCTGGAGATGAGGTTGCGGTGCTGCGGTGTGTCGGGTGAGGAGGGGGGGGGGCACACAGGGAAGTCCCATGAAAACCCAACCCACGGCAGTGTTCTCCGCTCTCCACGTGAATCACTGTTGGAAATATTCCCTCTGGCCAGGACTGAGGCTCGAAGCGGAGATCTCAGCGGTGCGAGGTTGGTGACTAGCCATTCACCCAACAGTGCGTATAATTAATTTATATAATTCAACATATTTACAGCATAAATAAGTTTTTGTGTGTACCAGAGATGCCATTAGGTTAGCACTCTTGACTTGGACCACATTTCTTCCCATTTGCCCATGCGAGGGATAATCAACTTCAATAGACCCTTTTAATATACTTTGTTTAAATTTTGGTCAAGTCGTACTTATTGTTAATTATGGAGGGGGGAGGGGGGTAAAAANCCTTTTAATATACTTTGTTTAAATTTTGGTCAAGTCGTACTTATTGTTAATTATGGAGGGGGGAGGGGGGTAAAAAGATGGTAAGGGACATAGGATAGTGTTAAAGAGATAGGTTA
>NQII01010427.1:0-19120 GCA_002778355.1 Clitarchus hookeri
TCGTGCAGATATCAACTACCCATTGGTTGTTCGCTATCTTAGATCACGCTATTAGCGGGAGGCGAAGATTGGGGGGTCTACATTTTGTTGCGTGTTTATTATTGGCTCAAAATTCAACGTGAAGTGTCCAAATACTGCATGAACCAATTACAAAAGTAAAATGAACGTACGAGTTTTCGAATTCTAGCATGTCCCGAAATGAATCCAAAATTCGGGTGGCAGACTAAACTTAAAGATGCTGTATGTTCTTTTGGCTGTTGCCATTGGCAGAAAAATTGCGTGGCCTAATCCCAAGGACACTTTCAGCCAATAGTAGAGGCTCAAATGTTGAGCAACCAATCTGCAGTGAAGCGGTCACATAGGTAAACTACGCCGTACAGTTGCCAGTGGCCAATGAAATCACGAATTGGTCTCATGTAGATACAGGGCAGTGAAATATAACATGTTGACAAAGAATAACGTGAATTTCGCATGTCTCAACCTATGGCATTATATAGCGGAACCAACTCCTTGACTAACTAACTGATATTATACTTTTGATTCAATCCTTCTGTATCGACATCCGCTGGATCGATCCCCTTCCTCCTTTAGTCATGCTTTTTTTTCTCAGTTTTCTTCCGTTTCTGTTGCTGTTGTCTGCATAATAACTGGTTCATTCCCCTGTTATCTCGCCGTCGTCTTTGTTACACCATTCCAGCAGTTCCTTGTTCATTTCCGAGTCGTCATATGTGTTACCTTCAGTACATCAGAAGAGGCGGAAAGGTCCCCAACACATCAGTTGTCTGCTGATAAATTTTTTAAAAAGTGTCCTATGACTTCCTTTGGGGTTATCCGCAGGTTGTGTAATGGGTCCACGTTCTCTACAAAGTTATATAGCTGTTTTACTCATTGTCAAATTCAGGAAGTAGAGCAGAGTAGGTAAATACTCCTTTGGGGTAAGTCAATTTTGGGTACTTGTGCGGAAGAAGAATAAGCGGTCTGGTCTACCTCATCTTTAGTCTATGCATTTTATGGCGAAATGGTGGAGTCACTAGTAATGCCACGTAGCTCGGGCCTATATGTGGAGGTGAGCTCAAGTGACATGTTTTCTGAACTTAGTGAAGCGCGCGCAGGCGTGCTGAGTGTTTGTCGGCGAGACTTCCTTCGGTCCGGGTGACAGACATGGTGACTGACAGTTCCTGGCATCCCGCCAACGCAGTCCTATGGCCAGCTGTTCGCAGCTCAGCTCTTTTCAAAAGCTTTCTTCACCCAGGCTCTTGTGTGCTCTTGCAAGGGCAAGAGATACACTCTACGGCACTAGGTATTATTTAAGGGGCCTACCTAGTTCTCATATAGGTCTCATTGATAGCATAGAATATTTATATGTAAACATTTTTTTTTTCGGGGCAGAAATGAAAGCCAATATTTCATTGACAATTTACAAATTTCGTTGTTCAAACATACATGTGATCGGTGGAAAGTGTCAAAGTCAGCAAAATTCGTTTTAAGTAGCTCCTCTGTTTACGACATTCATTATTCTGTAAAACAGTATTTTAAACTACAGTGACAATGCTGCATCTTTACGGAAGACATTGCTGCATTAAAACCCTACAGTCACGGCCGTAAACTCTGGAGTGACAGAGCACACGCCAAGCTTGTTTATGCTATTTTCCATCGCCATCGCAATGCTTTCTTATGGCCGGATGTGACCTTGCTGAGTTTAATGGTGTTTACTAGGGATTTCCCTTGACCCTTACATTTTCGCGTTAATTTATGGTTTCTGGTGCTACAAATTAGAATTTTTTTGACGCGTGCTGTACTTAAGCTGACAAAGAACTTGCTTCGTTATCACAACCAATAACCTGCAGGCTTTGTGAGTGGCGACTCTGACACGAACCAGTCATAACGTTGAGCAGAACCACTGCTTAGAGTTACCCACAAGGAAGGTCAATGGGCAGAGTACAGTACCGATCAAATATAAGCTTCCTGTGCAACATGTAGACGATTGTCTACAACGGCCATGAAAGGGTTGACCCTTTCGGTCTCGAATCCATTTACGAAGTCAAGTGATGAAATTGCGTATTTTTTTGGTTTGCGCTGCACTTGCGTGGACAACGAGCTGGGTGTTCGATACTGTCAGCAATAACAATTCCCAAAAAAAAATTACGACGAAGGCGCCTAAAACATCGAGCCCTGATTCGTCGCTGTATCCTCCACGTAAAACACACCCTCGGCAGCGGACATGGGGGCTGGGTGGGTTCGTGCGTTTTCGGGTATTTCTCTGCTGTTTCAATGCGAAATAGGTTTGCAAGACGTACTTTGTAAAAAACCAGTACGTAAGTGACAACAGAGAAGTTCTGTAATCGCTGTTTCAGGTAAGCAGCAGCCAAACTTCTGTAGCAGCGTCTGAGTAGTCTGTTAGTTTGTTACATTTTTAGCAGTTGCGGGAACGTTAGAAATATTTGTGGAGTGTTACTCTTGAAGGAACTCTGTTCTGTACCAGGATCAGAGTGCTCTACTATGGAAACTATAAGTAAAGTTAAATACGTAATCACAGACAGCTTCATTGTTACCTATATTTGGATTAACAGTATTAGTATTAATATCTAGATTGAAAGTATTTCGATGGTACCAGCCACTTACATATTCGATATTGTGGGTTGTAAGTATAGACAATTAGTTTTTTTTTATTGTTTTTTTATTTAAATGATAACTTACGTAATGTGGAAACACAGTTGTTACGAGCTCTTTGAGTTATGTCTTTATTCATAATTCACTGGCTTATAATGAAATGGGAAAAAAATCAAATTGATATGCTTCCCTGAGTTTTTTTATAGTCACATATGCAGCTAATTGATACAAAATCCAATAGGAAAGTTTGAAATTACCTCCAAGATGTTATTTAATTTGCAATTACAAATTTTTTATACTTCTCATTTTCAGTCAGGCATTTGCATTATTAATAATACCGTGATATGAACGTTCGAGGGTGTTATTTGAAATAGCAATGAAGCAAACGAGAGTCGTTTCCAAGCAAAAATTAACAAAACAGAGGTGTCAAGTATTACTTTTTTCTTTAAATTCTTACTGGTACAAATTTAGAATAAAACACATTTATGGTCGTTAAAAAAATTAGCAAAAATTCACGATATTAAATATTTTCGAAAACAACATTATTTTTAGTGACCGGTGAACTGTTTTTCTATGAGTTACAAAAATAGCACTGTTTATTTTATAATAACTAAGAAATATTTGTTGCCTGGACAATTATGGTTAAGACAAAATTAAATATAAAATAAGAAATAATTTCAAAAAATTATCTTGTGTTCGCCTGAAAGAGAATTGCTAAAGCGAATTTCAACAGTAATGTTTGTCTACCCGCAGGGCTATTATTCGTGTCGTCGTGCAACAAGAGCGGTGGGGTTTTTTTTTTTTCGAAAGCGGACACGAAAGGAGGATCGACGGGAGCATGGCGTGGCTGCGGTCGGCTCGGCACACTTGTGGCCGCTGGAACTGGAGAAGGGGACGTGGCTGGGATGGAACCACTCCAGGCAGGTTCTCTCCAGCACGCCGAGCGGCGTCGGCGGCACGATCCAGCCTCGGAGCAGGTGACTGCGCAGAGGCGAAGCAGTCGCTTGAACCGCCGACTCCCGCCTCGCACGCTGTTTTTTTTATTTAATTGGTGACCCTGAAGAGGCGCACCCGGTGTTGGTAGGCTAAAGTCTGTTCACATTATCTTCACACTTTGTGAATCAAACCTTTGAAAATCACCCCATTTGTGATGCGATCGGTTGTTTCGTAAATATCTCGTGTATCACAAACGTCCAATAGTTATATTAACCTTAAAGTACCACATTGTAGATTAAATTGAATTTTCATTTTCAATTAATATGAATAAAAACAGGGCAAAAATAGGTGTGTTGGTAATGCTTGGTAAAAAATAGTTCTTATGCAAAATATTATTACACTGAGTGCGCACGATTGCGGTGCGCTGTCCCTTTGGTGTAATTTTCTATATTTAGTTAAGCTTTGTTTTCGTGGGGCGGGGGAACATCCTGAAAGTAGAACTTTAGCAGGGCTTCAGAAAAGTTGGAAGTAACCGTGCACGGACTATAACTACTGGAGTTAGGATGGGGAGCAGCTTCTACGTGCATGCCAGGCCCTGGGCCTATATATCTAAAAGCAGGAATTGGGTGTAGGAGGAACATGCATCAATAGGCCAAGTGAGGTTCTGGAGTGCCAAGCCAGCGTTTGTAGGCTGGCCCTTCACTCCGATTAAACTAGGACCAAGCCCGTGAGAGGGTCGTGGTAAACCGACGAGGCCGCCGGAGGAAACCCATGACGACAGACGTGCTGGGTGGGTTCTCCCTGCCAGTAAGGTAAATATGGAATCCATGCAGTGCTTAACATGCGTTGTTAGCAAGTGTACGAAGTCCGTTCGCCAATCAGCGCCTGGTAAAACTTACCAGCTGAGAGCCTAGCCAATAGAGGAATTTTCGCAGCACGTGGTAGCCAATAAGACACAATGCCCGTTCCCAGAGCCTCGCGCAGCCATTCAGAGAATTGGTACGCCCTCTTCAAAGGCACCGGCACGCCATTTCGCATCTGTATTCTTACCTACTCTGCGATCTAGCTGTGCCTGGGAACATCTGACTCCCTATCTTGTCCGCCCTTATCACTGTAGAGATGCTACGTAAAATTTTTTCGAGTTGTACTTCTTCTTTATCGTACATGACACTTTCATCAAATATGTACGTTCATGTATCACTAAAACTGCATATTTTTAATACATTTTATTTCGCTGACGTGTTTTCATAACATACCCTTTAGTGTGATCAAAAATATTTATATTTCGACGTATTGCGTGCACAAACTACCGTGAATAATATTCCAAATGAAAATCAGTTGAACTTAAACGTACATGAAGCGTTTTTACATAATAAGTCTTGCCTGCTAATGAAAATAGTCTTGCCTAAAATCTGTTCCCAGTTTCCATTCACATGAAGCACTATAAAATTTCGGTTTAAAATTAATTTTAATATCTTGCAAGTTGAAGAAAGTAATATCGACTTACGTACTAAAACTAACCAAAACATAAAAAATGTCTAAGTTATTAAAGCTTGAATTGCACGTGCAGCGTAAGGAAGATTGTAAGTTGAGTTTATCGGAAGTAAATAATATTCTTGAATCAGAATAAGTAGGTACGTGGATTGAACCAATCAGCAATTGGTAATCTGATCGCTAAGCTCTGTCAGATTGAGCTTCTAATTAGAGATTCTTTGCTCTCCTGGTATCCAATTTTCACTGATTCTTTTAGCTTCAGCAGCTGTTGCATAATTTTTATTTTTTAAAGACGGGGTACCTAGGAACCTAGAGAATATGCAAATACACATTAGAACCTGCAAGCCGACGGATGAAATATGAATAGTGCAAGTATTACAAGTGTTTTGTGTTTCTGTAAATACAGGAAAATTAAATAAGTCATTACTTACACGAATTTGTTAGCCAGCACTTTCCACAGCTCTCAGATCAGTTTACAAAAAGTAGCTCACAAATATCAAAAGAAAATTAATTCGTAATTCCCTAGAATATTATATTCAAACGTTTATAATGAAAAAAAAAGTGAAGGTAACTTTTTGGAAAATTTTACCAAATTAATTACTTATATGAGGGAAACCAGGGTAAATCAAAATCCACAGTTAATATTTCTTTCCTTTTTAGTTGATAAAATAATGTGAAAGTTCATGACGCAAAAAGATTAAAATGCAAACATATTTATACTTTTTGATGGTACACACTTACTTGCAGTCAAGTTCGGGTCGAATACAGTAATGCGTATCCCCTGCTAATGCAGGAACACCTTTAATGCTGTTCTCTGCATTTCTATTCACGTGTGTCCTATTGTTTCAAACGACACCGGGCAAGTATACGGACTGCACAAATGCCATTGCAGGTTAGCTGTAGACCTCTAGCGCTCGAGATTGCTCTGTTATAATGTGCCCGCACATGCGAAACAAGATGTGCAATTCCATTTTTTTCATGCCAGCCACAAATTTATAAAATTTTATTGAAGTAATTTATGTTATATGAGTTTTGGTGATATTGTGAGATTCCAGTAGACACCAGCGACACAGTGAAGCCGCGCCTCACAACCAGTTCTGTTTTCGATGGCCATGAAGTTTCCGAAGCAGCATAGCCTGAGTTATAATCGGGCTTAATCCTCGGAAGTGTTAAACCTAGTTTATAGACAAACTGATTTATCACGAGAAAAGTTGACTGCTTGTTAGGTTTCAACGCACTTCTTTATTTTACTACTGGGATAGAGACCCTACCTTTTCGGGTTATAAGATGGCATCACGCTAGATTCCATAGTTCTTTACACACCCGAGCAGAGGTTTCTATTGGCCGTGAATCCTGCAGGTCATTGACACACGTGAAGCTTACATGAACTTGTGTGCGGTCTAATACGGTAAAGAATTATATCTTGAAATTCGTAAGGTCTCTGATTATTGGCTCTCTTCTCTGCGTGAAGCTATTTTCCTGTTCGGAACAGCCTGTCATAACTGTGCTACTCCGATACTTAAATGCTGTGATTACACAAGACAATTGCTCAACCACTGCGATATTGCGCACCGCTCGGTTTCACGGCAGCAGAGTTTGGGAACCGACGGGAAAAGGGAAATGCACAAGCAAGATGCCGAGGAGAGAAATTAATATTGTCGATGGAAAACCGATATTCTCAAAATACTCTAAATCCATACTACTTTTATTATTGGATGACGTTGTATGACGCTTACAGGTTAAAACATTGACTGCTGACCACGTGATACTACGTCACCCGAATTAAACGGAATCATATGGAGTTTACCGTAACATTACGTCAGCATTCTTTGAAGACATGGGTAAAATACTACTTCAAAAGTTTTCTTAAGATTCTCTGCGACATGATATTACGTCAGCAACACTCAACGTGTGATTTGCTGAAATAAAGTGGATAGATTTTACATTATGATACCTACGTAGGAAAGAACATTTAATTGGGACATTTTCAACTCGGAAATATACTGTCAGAAAGCCAGTCAGTAATNATACCTACGTAGGAAAGAACATTTAATTGGGACATTTTCAACTCGGAAATATACTGTCAGAAAGCCAGTCAGTAATGAACTTTGTACTATATGTTTTCTACAGAGTGTGAACCAATAGGTCAGTTGTAAATGAGAACATAAGAGACCAGCATACCTGAAGGTCGTGAAGTCATGAATATATGTGTCTCACTTCTAGCTTCTTTTAATACTCAAAGTGTTAAATATTAGAGTAATAAGACTGTTTCTTGTATTCCAAAAGCTAGTAANTTCTAGCTTCTTTTAATACTCAAAGTGTTAAATATTAGAGTAATAAGACTGTTTCTTGTATTCCAAAAGCTAGTAGCTGGCTTAACGCTAAGACGACGACAGCCAACAATAAAATCACTGTACACAATGCTTCGCGAACTGACATGCATTCAAGCAGGAACTCGCGACAAATCAAGTGTCTCCGGGACTGAGATGAGCAAGTACACGGCGGGGGAGGCACAGTACCTGAGTGAGGGCCTGCGGCTGCAGCAGGTGCTCGGGCTGGTCGTACAGGTCCTGGCGGCAGGACGCGTTCGCCTGGATCCAGGCGGAGGCGAGGATGAAGGAGCCCAGCACGAAGCTCGACACCACGATGGTGATGGCAGCCAGGCGGGCGATCTGCACCGAGCTGGACCGCAGCTTCTGGTACGCCTGTGGACCACCACGTACAACTGTACCTCACACTTCTGCGTCTTCACGCTCGGGGAACGCCATGTATTCGCGGCGTGTCTTTATATATATAGGCTTTTCACGGTAAAGTGAGCACTTTTTGAAGCCCTCTGATTTGGAATAATAGTCAGTAAATATATTTTATTGTCGCTTTAGACGTTAACTTTCGAGTCCGGTGAGATATATACCCTGTGTTTATTACTTACATGGCAACATTTATTTTGAAAAATGGTGGAAGGATGATTGATTGATCAAAAATTGGTTGATAGAAAAAAACTAGGGCCTCAAAAGTGCTCGATGTAACGTGAACTGCCTACATATTATATATATATATAACACGGGCGCTCGCAGGTTTACACTGAACTCTACCGACAAACTCCAGCAGGGTGACTCCTCATCAAAAAATAGGTAGAAAATACATACGGTCCGAACACTGGATTGCGACGTTTGCAGTGTTAAAAAATTATGTATTTATTTCTCGAATACAGTGGCGTGTAGGANAAAAATTGGTTGATAGAAAAAAACTAGGGCCTCAAAAGTGCTCGATGTAACGTGAACTGCCTACATATTATATATATATATAACACGGGCGCTCGCAGGTTTACACTGAACTCTACCGACAAACTCCAGCAGGGTGACTCCTCATCAAAAAATAGGTAGAAAATACATACTGTCCGAACACTGGATTGCGACGTTTGCAGTGTTAAAAAATTATGTATTTATTTCTCGAATACAGTGGCGCGTAGGATAAAAAGACGAACTTTCTATTTACCATGCACGCTAGACCACTAATCGGCAGGATACAACCCAAAGAATACCGGTGAGCTGCATTTTTCAATGCACGAATTGGGGTTCCAACAACTCCGTACTTACGGAAGGGGCTCGATATCAGAGCCCGTTTTATTTTTATTGTTTGCGCTTCGTCGTTCAATCGTGCATTATCCAGAAACTCGGAGATTTATTTTTAATTCTGGCTCTAAATTTTACTTCATTTACTGTATTTTTCGATGAGGAAACGCCTGCCAAAGTTCGGCCATAAGAGTTCAGTTCCACTCTGTACGTATGTATACATACGTACGTATGTATACTTACACACACGCGTTCTCTCTCTCACACACACACACATGTATTAAGTCTGGATGTAAAGTAGCATCATGTAAGAGCACAGAGCAACAGCGGCAACGTAAGTGCATCACTACATGCAAAAGTGTGCATACATCACTACTCTCACTATCAGCTGCCTTGACAATGAACTAATATTTTTACCAGCAAATAAATGAAATCCTGGCACACACAGAGAGCGGGGTTTGTTTGTTTCACTTCTGTATTCCCCAGTACTCTGTGGTCTTAGGCATAGCCGAGCCTCAGCTACACGTTCAAGATGCTGCTCCAGTGAACGTAATTTTTAACCCTAAGCAGATAGCGCGAGATGTGGTGCTTGTCTTCTTGCAGGTTTGTTATTGACGCAGAGGAGTATTCCATGGAGTGTCTAATCAACTTAAAATCAACTATAAATGTGACAGAAACGTGCTCGTGTTTGGAGCCGAGTTGTCCTCGAATGATGCCCTGAAAGTTTCCTATCCTTGCTGAAGGAAGCTGCTAGAATATAAAGCAATATCTGTAGTCCGCGACGCTGCTAAATATCTGGGTGTCCGCCCACACATGTTTTATTATAGGTCGGCGAACCAGTCTACCTTTTTCTGCCGGACGGTAACTAGTGACTTGTTCTCCTTGAATTGAGAAATGCCATTTGACATGAACTTTTGTTTATTCTTACTGCTTTCAAAATATTGCATGTTGTTCCTCTAGTCATGGAACAACAAATCAGTGGATGATTTCGTATAATTTCTCGTTTTTTCTTTGACTTTTGTTTTCGAGTTTTAAACACTTAAACGTCATTTCTTACGAAGTTTTCACTAACCGTTCGGCCGTACTCGTCAGATACAACTAAAACTACCAAAACCACTTACAAAAAGAACCAACAGTAATATTCAGCAAACTTCGAAGATGTTAGCAAACTTTCCGGAATATGGAAATACTTCCAAAAGCACAATCATTAAAGCACACACATACTGGCTATCTCAAAGACGATATTATCAAAGTAAGGAAACCAAATAACGAAAAATACCACGATTCTGTAAACCCGAAAATTTCGCGAGTGTCTTTGGTAGTAAGGCAAGAGTTCTTATGGGGTCGAATTACTTCAATATATACCAGCTTTTTTTTTTTTTAATTTGTATAGTGCTGCCTCTGCTTTTGTGGTCAACACTTCTCCAGGTGGATGGGCTGCACTTTATTTTAGAATCATGAAGTTCACTTGTTGCGATAAAGAAAGAAACACTGTTTCACCTTAATTACAGGACGAACAAAAGCAAGTCTTATTCGCAACACCTGAAGCCGCAGATCAAACTTGGCCTGAAAGGGTTAATAAATGTAGTTGTCTTGTAAAGGTACTCATCTCTTAAAAAGCACTCAGACAGTTTCATAATTCGTTTAATCGAGTTGATTACGGGTGACGGATGTGAACTAAGGTTGCACAGTGTATTTACGGCGGGTTCAGCACGCACCTGGTATTCACAGACGAATGTCAGGGGGTGACTGGCCTGTGTTGTAAAAGGGGGGGGGGAGGATAAAGCCCGTCCGTGCTCAAGAAGCACGCCTCTCTCACGAAGCGCCCTAGTTACCCACCAGCGAGGTCACACATACCATCCGCTGCTCCGTCGCGGCCTCTTACTCTTGGGCGCTGTCCTTATCGCGGCCATAGAGTAGGCGAGTACACAGAGGTGGATTATCGTAGTGGTTCCTTTCATGTAAGCATACCCTGTCGTTCATTCGTCGCGCGAAGCTACGGAAACGTGTCTTGAACATGATTAGCCGCTGCACCAAAAAAAAAATTCTTCAATCTATATTTGTACGAAATATCGTTCAACTGGTGGGAATTACCTGTAGGTACTCTTTCTTGGCATTAAAAAAGTTACATCGCGTAGTTAAAATAACAATATTAGTGTTTTTCAATGTCAGTACAAATAAAATACACGAAAACATAGTCCACTTTAAGGTATGCTTAGACAAATTTATTTTACATGACAAATTATAGACTGCTACAAATAAAAAAATATATTAAAATTTTCTTAGTTGGAGCAATTTTCAAAAACTGAGAAAACGTTTAATAAAGTAATTTTAATTATTTCTTGAAGTTACTTAGGGCATTCTATTTTAATCTGGATTGTTTCATTTCGGTGGGTTTGTTTTTGTTACCGTATGTGTACGTCCAATAAACACTAAAACTGTAATTTTGGCACAAAAACATGCTAACAATATGCTGTCAAAATGTTTTTCGTGGGAGGAAATAGTACTTGTGATGTCTCCATTTTGAGTAGCATTTAGTAAATATATAAAATGAATTTTTTGTTGCCAGTGTCCTTAACGAATATTCCCCATTCGTCGGGCTGCTTGTCTGGAAAGTTGGTCTCCAGGAGCGGATTGGTGAACGACTTTCCGCATACTGCTAGCCAGTTAGGCCATTTCACTGGTGTGTGTAGCTGGCGTTCGCAATACACGTGAGCATTTAACTTCTGTATTCTTAAGTACTGTGTGCTACGGCGTTGGAAGAGTTGGGCAAACAAGGCGCAGAAATATCGCTCAATTTTTTTACGTAATATAAAACTTTTTAATTGTGCAAATATTTGAAAGAAAAAAAAGAACTGTTATTATTATTTATGCTAACATTCTAAGAGTATGCCCATACAGCTTGTTAAGGTTAACTTTCAACATTTGAAAGTCCTGCAGCTTTAAGCACCATATAGCTTGCAAAGGTTAACTGAAGATTTTCGAAAGCCCTGCAGCTAACACATTATACAGTTCGTTAATGACAACTCAAAACATTTTTGAANAAACATTTGAAAGTCCTGCAGCTATAAGCACCATATAGCTTGTAAAGGTTAACTGAAGATTTTCGAAAGCCCTGCAGCTAACACATTATATAGTTCGTTAATGACAACTCAAAAGATTTTTGAAATCTCCACAGCTAACATATCGTTAAGGTTAACTGATAACTTTCGAAAGCCCTCCAGGTAACACACAACATAGTTGGTTCAGGTTCACTAAAATTTTTTGAAAGCCCGGCATTGCTATATAGTACGTGAAGGTTAACTGAAAACTTCTGAAGGCCCTGTTTAGTTTCTTCTTCCTACCAACTACGTATCCGCCCGCTACATTTAAAAATTAAAGTTACCATGCGCTTCGAGACTATTATTCATGCGCCAGGGCCAGTCTATTGATGTTATGAAGCTGTTAGAAATAGTTACATTGCTCTAGTGCTCCAATTTCACTGACCGCTAATTCGTGTATGTTACTTTTAATAAATCTTTAATGCACATAACTACTCTTCACAATTCAATACTAACATTAATTTAGTTGTCAGTCAGTTTCTGCGTTAAATGATAAGTACCTTAGGGAAGGTGCCATTTTCGAACGTTAATTTGAAAAGCGTTCAGCCAACCACGAGAAGTAGGCTAACCGCATGCAGGCTGAAAAGCGCGGTAAGTGGCACAGTGGATTCTCGCGATACCCGTGCGAGAAGACAGCGTTGCTGAAGGCCGGTCATATACCGCCGACTAAGGCACGTCGAAACTGAACTAACCGCAAAGTAAAACAACGGCCAAGGACAACTTGTGAAATCATTGACCCTATTCAAAATCTAATAACAACCTTTGTTGCACATAACCGCCACCTGCAGTTCAAGGATTACGCACCCACCGCCGTAAGTTCAACGTGATTGTCTAACAAAAATAAAATGAATAACATTATTTTAATTATTGATTAGTTAGTGTTATATATAACCCTTACATACAAATTATATATAATGAGGGAGGACGGAAAGAGAGCTAGAGAAAGAGAGAGAGAGAGAGAGAGAGAGAGTGTGTGTGTGTGTGTGTGTGTGTGTGTGGTCATTGTTAAAAAAGGATAAAAGGGTTATTCACAATTAACTTACGCTGATATGTTTATCTGTCAAACAATACTTTCGTTATTGTCATAATATTATCTGTTACAATTCCACGTGTTATTGGGTCCATTCACTTTTTTTTCGATTGTGAAATATGATCATGCAGGAATACCAGGGTTAATATTTACTAACATCATCATACAACTCTTTAAGTAAGGGCTAAAAAAAAAAACATATATTGTAACACACCCATAAAAATAATATATTCAATTTACAATTACAGTGATTACCTTAAAATTCTGGGTTTTCGATATTTTTATATTCACAATCACATGCGCCCATACGATCATTACTTCAGATAACAGAGGAATATGAACCTGGAACTTTTAAAGTTGGTGCAAAATTTAATTATGATTTATTTATGATTGTATTGCATGTAGATCAGTCAAAATTATTCGGCTGTACGTATTAGAGTAAATAATAAATATATTTAAGTGGTAATATGTGTAAGAGTCTCCATGTTTGACAAAATTAATCTTTCGTAGATTCTCATTTATGTAACGTTTTTAAAATCAACCTTTTGAAAAATACTTCTTAAATTCATGTATGTATGCATATGTACATTATATATTTATGTATGTATTTATGCACATATAAATGTATACACATGTACGTATTTATACATAAACGTAAAAATTACACGTAATCATACAATTAATTTGACAGCGAATTGGGAAAAACAACTCTATATATTACATTGATTTTTAAAGGGAATGGATAACATACCTGAAGCGACTGGAGTTGGTTTCGTTTTGTGGTATGCAAATTAGATCAAGGATGCGTGTATTCATAACGAGTAGATATGTCTAACAATTACAAACTTGGTAGACGCGTGGAAAATACTCTCTTGGCTCGCGGGAATGTTAATTTCTACTTCTGGTGCAAAAATATAAAATGGCCAAAAAAGATGAACCTAAAAGCATTTTCACCATTACTTAACTGTGAACAAAGTATGCAAATATTATTAGCTGGCAATGACATTTAAAATGTAATAATAATAATAAATATAATAACGGGAAGTGTAACTCTGTACCGCAGAATTTTTTTCCTTCGTAAATGTGCTGGTTTGAGGTTAAAACCAAATGTAAACAAACGTCGCATAGTTGTTCAACACGGGGAATTTGACACTTCTTATGGCAATTCAAATACAAAGCCTTATCTAACGCTAGTAAGGCATGTTCGTAAATGACCAATGACGCTCGGCTCGTCTAATTGTAGCACGCAGCGATAATTGGATCCAATACACGCAATTATGTAGTAGTTTAAAGCGTTGTACATATTAGGAGATGTTTCGCAGTTGACGAAAGCATGTTTGTTTCAAACACAGTAGGATCGTTTCTGATGACGAAATGCTTATGCCACGTTAATGCAGTTTATTTTTCATGTGACTAGAGGCGAAGACCTGGGAAACGGGTTCGTGTATCAGGTTTGTTGTGGTTAGTCATCGCTTTCCTTGGCTGTATGTGGCCTCGCGGGAACCGACGATGTGCAGTGACACGGCAAACCCACGGGCCGTATCAGCAGCAGCGAGGCAGCAAATCACAGTGTGGGCAGGTTTGTGTAAGACCTTCGTGTCAGATAGCTGCTTATTGTCAAGTAAGTTACACACTACGCTGAGTGAACCTTTACTGGCAGCGTTTACTCGGTCCCGGTAATACCTTCCCAGAAAATGGTTTTTGTTTCCAAGTTCGCTCGTATAACGTGTCTCGACAAACTGCGTTTATGCTAGCTTCAATATAAAAATAATTATAAATAACAATTAAACATGACTGTAGATAAGGGGCCGTGACAGTGTGGTAGTTAGACTACTCGTCTCCCATCTAGGCGATTCGCTCCTGGATTTTCGCATGTGGGAATCGTGTCGGACGACGCCGCTGGTCGGCGGGTTTAATTGACGGATCTTCCGTTTCCCCCGCCCTTTCATTCCGGCACCGCTCCACACACACCTCACCAAGATGTTAGAGCCGCCCAAATCTCTCCACTCTCTCTACTCGAGATGCTTGTTAGTGCGGCCGCATTTAGCCGCGTGCAGAGTTCCGTGCCAGTCGCGCAAGAGTTTGAAGGCGTCACCGCAGCGAACTGACATCAGCGTGGTCGCCGCTGGGGTCAGGGCGGCATAATTAACGACGTGGTCGTGAGTGCGAGCGTGTGGCGGCTGACCTTGGGCCGTTGTCCTGTTTTGTTAGCGAGCCGTGGCCGGCATTGCGCTCTGGTTCCCTTGTAGTCCCGCGCGCGAGTACCTGTGCAGGGGTGCCCACAAGGGTGGCCCACGACGCCAATTGCATCATTAAAAAATTCAGGGATGGGGTGGAGGGCAAAAAGTTGTTTCCAAAACGGTTCTCTCGTGTTAGCCTATCACGGTTAATTGACCTCTTTTGAAATCAACCTTTGGAACATGTCACCGCCCCTAACCTGATTTATTTTATCGAGCACGCTGAACTGACATGCACCGGGTAAAGTTGGTAGCGACGGAGGGAAAGTAGTTCCTTGCCTTAACGTTGAATTAAAAGTGTCGAGGTAAACATTTGCAAATAATGATTTTTATAACCATTTCAGACCCACTTTAATTTACGGTTTCAGGTGTTACAAACAAAAAAAAAAAAAATGATGCGTGCTGTAATTATGTCGACCCAACACTTGTTTCGTTGTCACTCTGCCAATGAGCTGAAGGCTACATGTTCGTTCGGCTACAGTTATATGAACAAATTATGGCCTTGACCAGTAAGACGGTTTGTGAATCATTTACCCACAAGTAAGCTCGTTGGTAATTGAGCTTCACAGTGTGTAGTACATACCAAAAATTACCTACACGTGCGTAATTTAGACAATTGTGGTCACTGGGTCTGAATGGGTTAATGCACACACGTCTAACAATAATTAAATTTGTAAAATATTTTACTTTCGTAATAATTCCACAGTTTTACTTGACCGACGCTTGAATAAGATGTCGAGGATCATGGCAATGTTAATTTAACATTTGGCGAAAGAATACAGAGTGAGTGTACAAGTACCGCGTACAGCCTATATTAGTAGAGATATGGAGAATTCGCGGATTCACGCCGGGTCAAGCTAGAATTCAAAGAGTCCTACGTGTATGTTCCGTTTGTAATTGGTCCACGCGTCCTGGGGAAACTTGAGCCAATAATAAACAAGCGACAAAATGTAGGCCACATCATCGCCTTACACTGTAACAGCAAATGGCCAATGAGTATTTTGATAGTTTCTTGACTGTAAAATATAAATGTTGAATCTAGCCTACAGGTCACTTAACCCGCGAATTTGTAGTCTTGAAGAAAATGAGGAAGTGGGACAGAGAGTATTTGTATAGTCTGAAAAAGAAAAAGTATTGTCTTATCCCACTCACTTTCACCCCTCTCTTCTATTCCCTAATAGCTTCGCTAATATGTAATGTAGGCCTGGTAGCAAGGCTGGTAAAGTAATCTGATTAGGAAACAATCATCAAGGAAATTTGAAAAAAAATTATTCTGTTCTTAAGTGCTTTTAAAATCATTTGTATTTTATATACCATCCCACCTTCAGCCAGGATTTGGGCTCCATATTATCAAAATGATGCTTAGAACTAGAGTCTGGAATGCTAAATATGCACTTACGTAAACATTAATATTCATAAATTTTCTACAAAAATGTTAAGTCCATATATCTTTTTATTATTTATTGTTATTATTTTTTTAGGGATAAGAAATTTTTCAATTTTGTTTCACTTCAGTTCAGAAATATCCTGTAGGTTATATCACATGTGACATACCGCAAAACAGGTCGCAGACGAGATTTCAAAATACATACTGCACAGAAACAAATTCTATGAAAGAAAATCTCTGCCCGAAAATGCAAATATTTTAATGTGATCACTGACTGATCTAGGTGGATAAATGTTGGCACTGAACTGGAAATAGTAGTTTCGAATTTCATCAGTTCATCGGAGGTAAAAATAATCGAAATGGCGAGGCAGTTCCTTTGATTTGGCCGCACCTATTCGCTGATTGGTTTGCGCAAGGCTCTGAGAACGAGCCTTACATCTGAGTTAAAAACATTTCATGCTTTCCTTACTGGCTCATCTTCCGACTGGTGAGTTCAGCTGCCATATGCTGATTGGCGAAAGGCGTTCCCGCATGTTCCAGGCCAATGACGCCATTGCCGGTGCGTGCAACTGGATTTTGCAGTAGACTGGACTGTAAGACGTCTGTATTCTTATCTACTCGTCTGTGATGTTGTTGCAACAACGCGAGTACGCAGCTATCAGTACAAGCGTGTACAACAAGTTGCGTAGTACAACGCAGTTAGATAAGCACGCGGGTCTGTGAATGATGCAACTGAGCTGTGATGGAAAAGTAATGTTGAACATTGGCAAATATCTTTACGTACGTGTCACTGACCGTAGATCAGGATTAAATTGGATGTTTCTTCTAAGCATGGCAATGTGCTGTATTAAAAAAAGGATGCGAGTCAGTAACTAATAATGAATGGAATGTCACAGCGACACTGTAGTATCGCAGACACGTGACAACAGAGCATATCTGTGATCGAGTTTTAGAGTATCAGCAACTACCGCTACCAAAATATTATTTTAATTCATTGCACTTAGTTGCTGTATGAACAATTAAGATATTTTTAACGTTGTTTTGAAGAAATTATCTATTTTAGGAGGGACTACCTATTTTGCTGTAGTTCCAGAAACAATCAGAAACATCGTAACAGCATTTTTTGTATAAATTTTTACATTAAAAAATTTAAAAATGTTTTAGAGGATATTAGCAACCAAATATGATTGGTGCTCTTAGGTCAACAGAATTTTGTTCCATACAGACATATTTTTTCTCAGCAAAAATTGTGACGAAGTTGTCAAACTTCAAAATATCGGAATAATGCAGTAACAACACTGAAACTTAATTATTGAAAGACATTAATCTCCCAATAACAACAGATAAGAGAATAGTTAAATGACAACAGGAAAATAAAAAGACATATGTTATTCCTTCCATATCCTACAAAATATGCGATGAACTTTCTTTCCAGAACAAACAATGAAATCTTCACGCAAAAATATTAAAGAAGGTCGTGAATATACCATTGCGAACTTCATGAAAGGGGCCATCAGTTGGCGTGCTCCTACATCTATCTCAGTTGATTAATCTGTGAATCAATCATATAGTCTACACTCTAAGAAATAGTTCGGAAATTTACCGCACCAGTGTTTCGGAATGATACGAAAACTGTTATGGTGAAGTTGTTCCTCATACACACGTGGTAGCGCTCCTGAACAAGTATATGAAAAAGTCAAATGGGTAATATCATTACCAAATCACATAGTAGCCACGCTAAACACTTGCGTATATGTATACTAATGTATGGTAACTATTCCTCACCGCGTATTGGCTAAAAACTTCCATTGCGCGTTAGGAAGTTTATCAGGAAAATTTCTTACATTGTAATGTGTAATGAGTACCATTTAAAACTTCTGTACTAATCGAGGTGACGTAGTGGTACACCATCGGGATGAACTGGGTTCGATTCTCGGCTCGGCCATCCTAATTTCAGTTTTCCATGATTCCCCTAAATTACTCCAGACGAATGCGTGGGATGGTTACTTACAACGGGCCATCGGCCGATTCCTTCCCCGTTCCCTCTTCCCTGAGAAACTTGCTCCGTCTCTAATGATCTCGCTGTCAACGAGACGTAAAGTCCTAACTACCTACCTATATACCTACCTAAGTGCCATACATGCTATAATTTGTTGGTACTACTTGCGAGGGACCGGTGGAGTGGAGTTGAGAGATTTGGACGTCTCTTAACATAGAAGTCTTGAGAGCTGATGAGGATGAAGTGAGGTGATTATGATGCAGTTCCGGAATGCAAGGGCGGGGACACGGGAGATCCCCGAGAAAACCCGCCGGTCAACGACATCGTTTGGCACGATCCCCACGTGAGAAAATCCGGAAGCGACTCCATCGATAATCGAACCCGGTTCACGAGACGAGTAGTCACTACAATACCGCAACGGACCAGTGAATCGGCAAATTAAAAACGAACAGGTTTTTGAGAAATAGTCATGTATTTCAAAACACGGTAGTTACATGAGAAGACAAGAAGAAATAGATTAAATTCACGAATGCGATAATTAAAAGGCAGAATCTTACGACAGGTACACGGTGCCAACTACAAGTTTTCGCAGTGAGGTGTAATATTTCTTCGAATGAAAAGCCCAATATGGCCTCGTCGCCTCGCACGTTTAACTGTGTTGTTTGCGGAAAGCTAAGGGCAAAATGTGAGCGATTACGTAGGCGAAGGAGAGGCGAGCGTCGTTTCCAACCCACGTCCCCATTCAAAAGGCGCG
>NQII01010428.1:0-15051 GCA_002778355.1 Clitarchus hookeri
AGTCGAAATATACCACTTTCTGGAGTTTTTTTTCTTATTTTCAGAAAAGCCCCTAATCTAGAAAATTACCCACATATTCACAACGTGCAGTCGGGCAGTCAGCAGTCGGAGTTGGTTCATCATTTTTATCTTCGACTGTTCGACTGCCGAAAATTTCCAACCAATCAGATGCCGCGCTTGCGATCACATGGTGCAAACAAATATTTCTTGCAGGACTGTTTATTGTTTGTATTTTGATAGCTTGCGTGTTGACTTTAGTAGTTATTAAACGTAATAATGAAAGGTGATAAATCAGCGAAAGTATTTANAGAAAGGTGATAAATCAGCGAAAGTACTGATACAGCAGATGCCAACACAAATATACCATAATTGTCCATTATTAACCTGTACAAACAGATCGTCTCAAGTTGTGTTAAATATCGGTACATAACCCTCAAATATTTAATTAACATTATGTTTGGTAATTTACAAAATTTAGCTTAAAATTCAGTTGTTACATTCCAGTTGGGTTTGGTGTATGGATATTAGGGGGCTAGAAGATCGTTTTCCCAGTATTTCTTTATTCCAAAACTAAACTAGCAATGTACACAAACAATACTTCAAAATCATGGACTGCACATTGTGAATTGCATTCGACTGCCGAACGTCGACTGCCGACTGCGCATTGTGAATAAACCCTAAGGTGATCTATCTGCTGAGAGAATAGCTCCAGAAAATCCTAAGGTTTGTTGCATAATTTGTAACCTAACCCTGATCATTAAGGTCACCTAGTAAAGTCGGCGTATAGAACACCATGTGCGCAGGTTATCCTGTAATAGGTCTTTACCAATAAAGGCTGGCACTTGTCTCGAAACTTCCATCTTCTTCCCTCACCATAATTTTCTGTCTCACTTCACTATCCTGGACAAATATGATCGTCATGGCTTCTTAGTACTTACTGATATGTTTAATTCTTGTGATATTATAACAAATAATTTAATGTTATGTCACTATGTTAATAACATAACATTGTAGTGAATATTTTATACAGCATTATAGTTTAATTTTATGTTTTTATATATAAACTGTTGTACCTCGTCATTATTATCGAAGTCCAACATGACACACTCCCCTCATGCATGTAGTTCAAAGATTGCATAAAACGGAACGCCAGCACAGTGCATCAACACACATAGCTTTGCAACAATCGACAAGGTGTCAGTTTCGAGACGGATAAAATAGCAGATGCCATGATTGCCAAACAAACATTCTGTTATCAAGAACGTGATCCCTAATCACCCAGTGTTTGTGCATTAGATTATAAAATTAAGCGAAGTGCTGTAAAAGTGTGCCTGGACATGGTCGTTTCACTGAACTCCACTGGGCAGTAATATACAGTATGACTATAAAAGAAACCCCCAAATTTGAAGGTCTATAATATCAAATCCAAGCAGCCTACAACTTTGATTGACCAATCAAATGAACCCTGGAACCGTGAAGTTTGATTACCATGCATTCATAAATGTTCAATGAGACCACCATGAGTGGCCCGAATGACATCAACACGATAATCAAACTCGTCCCATGCTCTTGTCAGCATTTCTGGTGTTAAAGATTTTATGGTGTTCGTGTCTCTTTGTTTGGGGTTAGCAAGTTCACATTCCACACGTCATTGTTAAGGGGATGGACTGATGTTTCCTTAATGGTGTGACACCCCGTTGGCACCTAGCTGTTCGCGGATCACTTAACGAGACATTGCTGAAATGTTGGATTGGTCAAGGAGCAGCTGATTACACAGGCTATTCATCACTGGCTCCCAAGAAGCCCGGATCTTTCCCCGGACATTTTTTATATGGCGGTACATAATGGATAAAGCGTTTAACCCACCATTGCCGGATAACATTGACAACCTCAAAAAAATAATTAGTGACGCCATCCAAACAGTAACACCAGGCATGCTGACAAGAGTGTGAAACGAGTTTGATTATCTCGTAGATGTCGTTCGGGCAGCTCATGGTGGTCTCATTGAACATTTATGAATGTATGGTAAACAAACTTCATGGCTCCACAGTTCATTTGATTGGTAAATCGATGTTGTAGATTGTTTGGTTTTGATATAATAGACCTTCAAAGTGGGGATATTCTTTTATACTCACTCTGTATAGAAAAGTACCCTCTGCATGTGTGAAATGAGTGTAGTAGGTAGGACTGCAGTTTGCAAAAGAGAATACCTAATTTCTGAAAGGAACCTGTGAATATAACACCTTGCTTGTTGCATGCTTTTTATTTTTCAGTAACTTAAATAACTAACCGGAAACTAAACTGATGTCAGATTAGTGGTTGGTTATTTGTATGCATTGCTGTTCCTACTGGGGTACAACACCCTTTCTTAATATGTAATATTAAAGTAATTAAATTATAAAGAATTTTGTGTATGCATGTTTGTTTTACAGGAAGATTTCTAATTATTGTAATTTAGGGTACAATCGTAAAGTACCGTAATTTTTAATTTGAAACTGCCCCAATTTTACGTGTATGTTCGCAAGGTATGCCTTTTGCAAAGTATTTAACATGATCATTCTGTGGTTTGCCCGATAATACTTTTTACAGGAACTATGTAAAGTTTAGACAAAAATAATTAAAATCTGCAAGCTCTAAGCAGCATATGGATTATTAAATTAAATAATGGATTTTCAGCACAATTGCACCAGGTTCAGTGATCAGTTGTGAATTGCTCTGGAGGCTTCAAGAAAGTCAACTAGATATATGTCAACGCCTTAATAATAGCGCAACAGAACAGATAGTAAATTATGTGTAATTGCCAAGTGGATTGTGTTATGTTTGCATTCATTGTTTAAATGTTGACTTGTGGTATGCCCCACCCTACCAGCGACCATTCCTGCTTTCGCCCGCATTGTTACCAGTATCTTCCCAACTACCCAACCCCTTCCAACTTCAAAATTGTGCCATCTGTGTATTGACAGTGTGAGGTAAAAATTGTTGGGTCATCCACGAACGCGTTAAATCAAAATTGTGCAAATTGAAAAGGTGGAGGCGTTCCCTTCTAACTGTACCCGTTCGCGTGGCTTCAGCTGCCACGTTTGGGCCAGCTTTTATGCGTGTAGCACGTTGGCCATTCCCCATGTCCTTGTGTGTTGTTTGGCTCGCCCCTTTCATGCTGTGTCCAGCTTGTGGCTGCGTGTTCTTGTTCCATGTATTGTGGTCACGGGGCCTTGTTTGGTATGGCCCATCCCATTCCCTGCGATGCACCATCTTTTCGGTATTGGTCTGGTCTAACGAAGACATGAACTCCATGAACTGATCCACACTGCCATGTACTTGTGGTGCCAGGACCAATTTGAATTTTGATTTTACTGTCGATGCTATAACTTACAAAATGTCTGGGCCTATTATAAATTGATGAAAATGTCTAATGTTGTTGACTTTACGGGTGGAAAATGCTGTTAGTGTCTCATAATCACCCTAAAACCTTAAATGGCACTGATTTAAGCCTGTAGTAACACATATGCCGAACTGAAGTGTCTGAGGAAGGCTCTTTGAAATTCGGCCCATTATATGCCATAGTGATCAATGGACCACCACCATGTCCCTGCCTACCCAGACAATTGGCCTCCTATGCAGCTAGGCCACTTGGGTTCACTAACACCATACCTGCTCTATCATCCTGTGCAGTCGCTCAGGAACGCCTGTGGGTCCTTATTGGTATTTCTCGCGGAGGTAGGCAGCGACTGGAATCGGACTGGTGTGGTGCCCGTCCCTGTGGAAGGTGCTGCAACTGCTGGTATGGTCGTCCTGGCCACCTGGTGTGGCAGAGGCCACACAAAGGCAGGGGTGGTATGGCATAAATGGGTTTCCTGCTGCTCCATCCATGCCTGTTGAATGCCCTAGTGGGTTTGTGTTGACTGTTATATTCACTGCCTTCAGTGAGGGTGTATGGCACTGTCACTCACGGTATTCCCGCGCACTGTTCGTACCGATACATACCGACGTGTTGCTGACCATATCCTGTTTGATTGATCGAACTGTTTGTTCACACTTTTCGCACCGAATTCGGCAGTGGTTGACTGTGGTTGCACATTCTGTTCCTGTGAGGCAATCTGAGTGATAATTCATATGACAAACAATGCACTGTATTGTCCTGTATTCTAGTCTGGCACATAAGATCTGTTTCTCGCATCGTCTGTTGCAAAAAATATTTAAAAAAGAGTTATCTAAAAATTGTTTTGGTATCTGTAAATTTGAAAATTGTTTTGGTTGCTGTGAATTTTAAAATGGTTAAGTGGCTGTACAAGTGCACACTGACACATGTGTCTGTTGACCAGGCCGATGTTGCCTCGGACCAATCGTGGTCTGTGGCATTCAGTGCACAATGGCACTCGCTTGCCATCAGAGGTACTGCTCCATGCATTTTTGATTACATTATTATTATTAATTTTTATCTCTTGCAAGAGTTGTCTCGCATTTACTAATTCCTGGCATGGACTTTTAGATTCCCAGAATGGATTTAGCTCAGTTGTTAGTCGTACGCATTTGAGGAATAAAGTTTGTAATTTTCCATTACAGATGCACCAATTTAATTTGTAAGTACCCATCCCTTTTTCAGCCATGTGGCTTGGCGCAGTTGTAATGGCGGCTGGTCGTTCTGTGAAGCTGTGATCTGAAAGACTCTCGACATGTCCACGTGTAGAGTGGGGGAGAGTGTCCAGTTGCTTCTGAGAGGGATGTGTGGGTGGGTTCCGCTGAACTTGTGCATCTGGGTGGCGCATCACTTCTACCACCTGTTCAGAAATGTTGGAGGGGGGTGGGTGGTGATTGCTTCCTGCTCAGCAATGAAAGTGCTATGACGTGGTCAAGCAATGGCTCGGAGAAATACTCGTCCCTATTTGGGAAAGCCAATTTGACGCGTGGTGTTACTAGAGCTTATGATGTAGGGAATATGTGCCCCGTGCCACAGCCCTGCGGTGAACTGATGAAATGAGGGTCGTTTCGGTCGTAAGCCTAGGGTACTCTTGTTAACACTCCGTCACATATGATGGCAAGGCTGTAGGCCGCCTCCCACACCTTAATTAAATTACAAATGAAACACTTTCAATGCTTGTGGAGTTATTTATTCCTTTCATCTCCTTAACGAACACACACAAATTTAGAACAATATGTGGCCTTAACGGCCCGGAAAGGTGACCACGTGGTTTTATAACGTGAAACGCGATTGCGTTTCAAAACTGTTTGACGAGAGTAACGTTGCCCTCCCCTCAACACTACAACAAATATAATTAATGACCTGGTTCTTGAAGTGAAGTCTATTGCAGTGCAAATGAGTTCACCTTAAGATATCGGCACCGAGGGCCTTTGCGGAGCGAGAGACTTATACATCTTGATGCATTCAAGTGCTGAATAGAACTGGGAGGAAGCGTAGGCCGGCTTCCGCTACCTGAGCGCAGGCGATGCCAAGCGACGAAACGATGAAGCACAATATACACTAAAAAACGATTATGAGATGGAAGTGACGTGAATTAAATGAACCTAATACAATATAATTTTTCCCTATACAAATACACAATAAAAATGATTATATTAATCCTAAATGTTTCCATTGTACCAGCCACGGTATTGCCAAGTGTACAATGTCAAATGTCCCTGAATGTGGCTGTGTCGACTGTCTTTCATGATGACAATTATGATATTAATTATATACAGTTATACAACTTATAACACTGAATAAGTAGCCTGATGAAATTATGATCACTGTTGAAATTAATAACACTGATGCAATTAGATACCCTGTTTGAATGAACTGATGCTATTATGAACACTGTTGCAGTTATGATCACTGTTGGATGATCATGGTTTCAATCTTTCTGTGGATAAGACTCGCGCCTTGTATTTCACAGGTAAACGGTCCCAGTCACCACTTCCCTCTCCCACCATCAGAGGTTATCCTCTACTCTGTGTAACAAAGGTACGTTATTTGGGTATCTTTTTAGAGTCCTGTGGTGGATGGACTACCCATGTTGAATACACAATTACCAAATGCCGCTGANACTATTACCAAATGCCGCAAACGAATTAATATTTTAAAGGCTCTCGCCCATTATCGTTGGGGCTCTAGCTTTTTTGCTCTTCGCTCTTCTTACGTGTCTACCATACAGTCTGTTTTAGATTACGGTATTCCGATTGCTGGTCTGTTGCCACTCGTTTTGGCGAACAAGTTAGAAACTATACAGAACATTTGTCTCAGACTTATTCTTGGCGCTTTCTCTTCTACGCCCATTATGGTATTGCGTATGGAATCTTTCCTTATGTCTTTAACCGGCCGTTATAGACTATTACAAGGCAAACATTGGATTCGTACTCGTGATTCTCGCGTAAAGAGTATTGTACAGGCGGTTGACAATCTTGGTTATGTTCTACCGAAACTCTTACTAACGACGGCACGCTTCGTTAACCCTCCATCTAGTTTGTTCCACCGTTTGCAGTACGAGGTCTCGTTTCGCTTTCCTTGTCCCATCTTTCTTTCCCCTACTAAAACTGTTTCTCCCATTGTTCTTCAACAAGAATTTAGGGCTAAAGTCTCTGAATATCCCGACTGTACTTTGATATACACGGATGCCTCTAAAACTGTCGACGGTGTTGGGTCTGCATATTTTGATGCTTCACATAAATGTTCTGGGCTTTTTAAACTCCCTTCTACTGTCAGAATTTATTATGCTGAAGCTTTTACNAAGCTTTTGCAGTGTATATGGCTTTACGCTATGTATACGATCACAGAGTCTCAAATCCTCTGATCATATCTGATTCACGAAGTGTTCTTACAGCTTTGTCTTCTCCTACTCCCCATAAGGACATGCTTATATGGCTCATACGGGAACAGTGCGTTCTTTTGGATAAACTCAGTGTATATGTCCTTTTTATGTGGGTACCAGGGCATGTCGGGATTCAGGGGAATGAGATGGTAGATAAACTTGCAAAATTGAGTGTTTTAGAGGGTGTCTCGCAACCACTGCTTTCTTNATCCCTTATTAAACAGGGAAGTTTTTCGGCATTGGAAACAGACATGGGAAACTTATACCTCTTTTTCTAATACCTTCTACGCCAACTATTTCCCACATACTCTCGACCAACGTATCAACTTTGTAGTTCCCGTGGTTTAGCTGTTACTTCTTTTCGTCTCCTTTCCGGTCATAATGCAACCCAATCTCATTTGTATAAGCTTCATATAGTCTCTAACCCTTCTTGTGTATGTGGGGCCCCTAGTGCAGATTTGACCCATCTTTTGTTTCAGTGTTCCACTGTATGTAATCGAAGTTCGTTGTATGCTGCTCTGCGTAAGGTTCGTGTGAATTTTCCTGTCTCTTACCCTTCGGTACTTTGTCATGACCCCCGGGTAGTCTNCCCGGGTAGTTTGTATCGTTCTAGCTCAGTTTTTACTTGCGCACAATCTTGTTATTTGATTTTAAGAATTTGGTGTCCCGTTAGATATCCTCGGTGATCGGCCCAATCTGTCCTTGTTATCCCTTGTTCCATGGCCTTTCTTTCTCTCAAAGGTTGATGGGCCTCTACCGTGAAGAGTAATATTTGAGTACCCGTCTCGTATTTTTCCTTAATTATCCTATATTTGACTGCCTACTATTCTTTGTTTCTGGCCGTGGGCTTTTCTATTGGCCACATTACCACAAAAAAAAATTCACTTCCTGTTACGATCGATTTGTCGATGTTCTGTCGTGTAGGCTTCACGTTTTTGCCATTTTAAGTCTTGCATTTATTAGATTCATCCTGCTTTGTTGGTTTTTGAGGCATTTAAAAGATAATTGCGATGTATGAGTTTGAGTAGTGCTGCAATAGGTCGTTATTTTGTCAGGAAATTGTTTTAAGGTTGGCCGTTACAACTCGTGTGTTTGGAATTTTTTTTCTCGACGTCCGATATATAATTCGATGAGATTGTCTTTATAGTATTCGCGAAGTAAATTTATTTGAATATAATTATTTTTTTTATTCAGTTTGTGCTATTGCAATATGGATGTATTTAAATATTTCTGTTTGCTTTTTTTTCAATCGTCATTTGGTATAATCTCCGTAAAATCACACTGTTTCTCCCGCCATGGGTTTTTGGTGCAAATTTTACGGTAGTTTGCGTTGTGAACGGTTGCGATGTTTGGGATCGGCGTTTCAAGTCNTGCGATGTTTGGGATCTGCGTTTCAATCCCAACATTGTCTTTCTTTGTGTGCTGTCTGGAATTCCGTGGATGTTTTGGTGATATTTTGAGTTGTGGAATTTTGGTTTTCGTGATTTCGATTTTCTGATTTGAAATTTTTCAATTCGGAGGGTAGTGTTTTAGTGATGTAAATAAATATTTACAAAATAGTTTCTAATTTTATATTAATCGTAGATATTTTCAGTTACACCGTTAAGCAAATTCCATTGAGTAATTTTTGTTCTATTATAATACTTAACTGATTTCCCAAGCTCTTTGCATGGTTTTTAGACAGCTCTAAGAATATAAAACAATGAAGATTGTCAAAAGAGAACGTAATTACACACTGCAGTCATCACTTTTCCTATGTGCTTGTTGTTTGCATGTAAGGGTGAACGGGTAATAGGAATCACGTTACCCAAGATTTGATAGAAAATACAAGTTTCTTGTTCAGACGCTGTTGCAATCAACATTGGGAACATACTTTGGCAATTATAATCCATTTAGAAGTGCACTTGTACCACATCTCGTTACGGCCAAATTCGCAACAAATTAAGCTGGTGTTTCCAGCATCGTCATCACACATGTGACTTGAGACTTATGTCTTTGACTCCAAGGAAGTCGTTTTATCTTGTAGCATGCGTCTTTTCTTTATTCACAACTTCTTACTATGTTTTGTGCTGCTTGCCTTTATCTTTGTTTGTTGCTGCTTTTTTGTCTTTTTATATCAGACTTTCTTTTCATGTGTTGAGGTATGCTACTTCATTCTGCCTTTTCTCGTCTTACCAGAACGTGTTTTGCCATGTATTGGAAGTAGGTCTTTGACGGTCGATGGCAAATTTGATGTATCCATTTGTTCTTCAGATGCACATGCGGGNGATTTATCTATTTGATCTTCAGATGCACATGCGAGTGCTATTCCTGGTGGATCTACTCTTCTTGATGTTGACTGGTCTGGGTCTATTGTTGTAGATGTCATAGTCTGTACAGTGAAGGAGCTAAATCTGCTGCAATGAAGTCTTCCGAAAAGACGATTGTGTTTAGTGGGAAAATACTTGCTGCTTGGAATCCTGATTCTTTTTTAATAGATGCCACAATGTTGAACATGCTCTTATTGATATAAACGCCACATCTTGTGGGGTTATCTTTTCTGCAAGAAGAGTTTTTAAAAACAAATAACACTCTCTTGTACGCTGCTTTAAGAGGTCTANTTATTGATATAGACGCCACATCTTGTGGGGTTATCTTTTCTGCAAGAAGAGTTTTTAAAAACAAATAACTCTCTCTCTTGTCGGCTGCTTTAAGATGTCTAAACAATGTGAGATCTAAGGGGTGCATCTTGTGTGATGTGTGTGGAGGCAGTGATGGCTTATGAATATTATTTTGTTTACACCGATCATAGACAGCTAGTGAAGAGTGACTGGAATGATTGTCGAGTATTAATAAAACGGGTTCCTGTGGTGATGGTTTACTGCGACAAGTAAAGTGTTGCAGCCATTCGAAGAACAGATGTTTGTTTACCCATCCATTGTCAAAGCATTTGTATATTGCTGTTGGACCATCTTTCTCAAGCTGTGAAGCCATTCTTTTCATAGGAAAAATGAACATTGGTGGCACAAATTCACCTGCAGCGCTCATTGCGCATAACAATGTACTTTACTCTTCCCCAAATGTTGATAGAACAGACTCTTTTCATAACTTTAGGAGCTAATATCTTAACAGGATCTTGCACTGTAGAAATACCTGTCTCATCACATTTGTAAATATTTTTGGGAATAAATTTGTCTCTCATGAAATCTTGTAATAGTTTATAAAACCACTGAACTTCTGTTGTGTTAAAGGCCGTTATTCTGTAAATGCTGTTAGCTTCAGGCTTTAAAATTATGTTATTTCTTCTAAGAAACCCTTCTAACCAGTCAAGTCCAGCCAATCTTGCACTTTGGTCAAAGTATTGTTTAATTTGTTTATGTTCTGCATACTGATAAGCTATTTTTCTGATTTGAATAACAATGCATCCATAAAAAAATATGTTCAAAATATTTGATTTGGTATGCCAGATCATATTCTAAGTTCACTAAATAAAGGAAGAAGTCTAAGAGAGTGATGGGTTGTCGACACATTTCTCGTTAACGTAACTAGACCGTTCATTGTCGTCAGACAACTAGTTGAATTCTTTGACTAGGTAACTTGTCAACTTCGTTACATGGACGGTCTACGAACAACTGTACATACGGCTCGACTTCGACGATAGACTAGGCTAGTCCCGCTGTGTTACCATTATTAATTTTCAAAGAAATGTGCCTATTCTGATAAAATTATATGTTACTTTATTTTATGCGGTTTTTATGTATTTGCAAAATAAAATAGATTATTAAGTGAACCAAGAATGAATTGTGGACAAAAGAGCATTCACTACGGAGTTAATATTAAGACACACTTCCAAAAATTACATAAGACATGGTTCAATACACATATTTAAAATAAAGTATATTGTATGTTTGTAAAAAATACTTTTAATATACAGTGTATAATTTGGCATGTAAATGGAAATGGCTACAAGTGCCGAAAAACTGATTTTGGAAAACCGCCATAAACTGTTGGCTGGTTTCAATAATAGCTCTAAAAATCTGAAAAAATTCACAGATAGAAAATGTTCCTACAAATAAGTATTGCTATTCCAAATTACCCATTTATTACATTTTATGTCACTTTTTATTACATTTTATGTCACTTTTATGACTTTTACTTGGGAAATGTTGAATGTACCCGCTGAGCAACTCTCAGACAGTGGTAAGTGCCACGGTAACTGATGATCGTGATGAATGTGTCAAACCTGGGAATCGCTGTATGTGCCTAATGATAAACCATGGGACAATGAAATTACATTANCTGATGATCGTGATGAATGTGTCAAACCTGGGAATCGCTGTATGTGCCTAATGATAAACCATGGGACAATGAAATTGCCAAACATAAATAATAATGCACGCAATATTAAATAATTATGTTCATTTAGTAAATAAGTGTTGTTATTGTTTTATTTAAACATTGTATTCAAAATTAATTGCAAATGTAATTTATTTTATCTACAAGCAAAGTTAATATTCATTTTCCACAAGTAATTTAAAAACATTAAAATGTAAAACACTAAAATGTAATTTAAACAAACACAAAAAAAATCATAAAAAATATTATTCACCAAAATTATCTGCATGTGCTACACCTAGAAGATCTTCGTAAAAACATGCGTTTATCAGTCTCTAAAATCAAGCATTTGGAGATTTTTCTATTTTTCACATGATATCTTGCTTACGTACTTGACCTGTGGTAAATTTTGATGGGCTGGGAGACTGGACAACTTCTAGTATTTTTTTAAAACTTTGGTTTTTGTACACGCTTGGGGATCGTCAATATCAGCATCTAATGAAGATGCTGTGAGGACTTCATGTGGCATGTTCTTGACTATGCAAATCCAACACGCTTTGCTTATATGTAGCTTGCTTGTGTCAATTAAATTTTTAGCCACACTTGCGAAATCTATGAAATCGTTTCCGGTCATAGTTTTAACAATAAAATGATTGTTAACTCGGCTCATTCCATCTCGAGTGATAGAGGGCCTCCCACTCTTTCTGCTTCAGTTTCACTGAAACTTGCTGTAGGTGTAGACCTATCCTAGAAACGAACCTGTGCATAATTTTAAATCATAAGCTTCAGTGTTTTAGAAACTGTGGCCTTCTACTTGAATGGATCTTTGATAAGTGTGCTGTGAGAACAAAAAAAAAACTCATTTTTTGAAGCTATTTTATTAGAACATAAAGGCAAGTAGGAAACTCTTACTTTCATGTCTTAGATAACTTTTGGCTGTGAATCAGAAAAATACAGTATAACAGGATGTAGAGCATTTTATGAGCCAGTATAATGCATCAAAATACCTCAGAAAAGCCGGTGGAGAAAAACACGCTGATTTTTTGGCATTCTTTGGGGTCATATATCTTAGGAAGAAAAAATGCGAAGAAACTACTATTTGACACACTGGTTAACAATGCCTGAGACATGACTCTGCTAGAATACCTGTCTGTCTAGCTACTTACTTCGGATTATACTTGATCACAAACATTGTGTTGAATTTAAAATTACAAAAATTGAACGAAGTTCAGATGTATATATTGAAAAAGGGCCATTTCAGAGCTTCTTTTTCCTAGCACCAATGGAAAGAGCACATTTTCCTTCACTAGAAAGATCCTGTTTAATCTTAGAGCCGATTCAGGAAAGGGACCAAATATAAGGTTGAACCCTTAACAAAAATCACGTGTACTATGTTACGAGGCGACAACACAGATTGCTGAGTCCATTACACAAAATGGCAGAAAAATATGGGAACTTGATGACTCAATCTGTTCAGAACCATCAGTTGTCCATTTCTGTAACTGTTGATGGTAAGTGTGGAGCAAGACTGTAGGCAAGATATGTATGACATTGTTATCAAATGCTGCTTATTTTGCTGCATAGGGGTGGGCATAAATGATATCTTAGAATTGCGTTGGTCCATGGTGGCCATGCCACTACAGATTCTTTCAGATTAATCCTCAAGAATGGGCATCCACATCGCCAAGGGGCCACGCCCGATAGCCAGGCAAATCCAGCAACGGGTGGGCTTACTTTGCCAAGGTTCCCAAGTCTCAATATTGGTTTCTTCTTCCTGGTTCCAAAGCCAGATGATGGGTCTTTTTCCCTTGGTTCCCAAGCCACATTTGTTTGTTTCTTCAAGGTTCCAAAGCCTTAGTTGGGTTTCTTCCATGGTTCCCAAGCCAGTATATGGGTCTCTTCATGTTGGTTCCCAAGCCATTCCTATTTAAAGCATTGCTTCATGGAATTAAATTTTTCTTCAATACTGCCCAATATGACTTCTGGCAAATTATACTATTGTCCTGTTCGAGTTGCTGAAGGTGCTCCAATATTCATGATGATGTGCTGCTCAGGAATCCAGCATTTATCTTCTCTTTCAGGCCAATGGAAGGAGCGCACCGGACCAAATGGGTGCATAAAATTGACCAGCGCATCGTGTTCTTCAATATCAACTTCACATATGTTATAAATCCACCAGTGATTGTCATAGATGCAAGCAATGAATTGGGCAGGAACAAGGCTTAAAACTGGAATGAAAGCCACGTTTGTGTCAGCTGATTGGTATATAGAAGCCACAAAAGAAGTTGTATCATTTGTCACCCGACTAACTTGAAAGCAGTTCAAATCCATTGGCAAAAAATGGTGATTCTCACGAGTTCCAGCTAAGGTACGACCATTTTCAAATCGCTCTTCTTGTAGCCTTTTTTCACCTTCTATTTCTTGGCTTGTAACAAAAATGAATTTGATTCCCTGTATTTGTTGGACACAAAATTTGAATAAATCTTGCGGAGTTAATATTTTATTATCTGTAGTTTGTTGCAGACTGGCTCTTGCTGCTAGGCGTTTAGCTGTTCCAAGTCCATCACATGGAGACTTACTGTGACTTGTGCCAAAAAAGTTCCACTCTGCAGTTATACCAAAGTCCTTTTCGTGATTGCACAGATTGATAAAAATTTTGTAATTCTTGTACTGAGCAGCAGAACTGTCGCTGAAATAGTGGATGTGTACTATTTCTTTTCCATGGTGCTTTTCAAGTAATTGATCAATTTGGTCAAGAATGTGTGGACAGCAATGATGTCATGTCTGAGACACACTGATAATGCATAAGCTAATGCATTGAACTTCTTCAGCTTTGTAATAAACAACAAATGGACGCCATGTTGCTTGACTGTTGTCCCAGTAAAATCCGTGAACAGCATCCTGAACGATGAAAGAATAATTTTCCGCAAAATCCATTAGAATAACTGGTTCACCAGGCTTCAAATTTTATGTAAATAACAAGTCTGATGTTTTGCAACATAGTGGTGACTAGAAAGCTTCAAAAGTTTGGCAACCAAAATTTTTTCAATAAATTCTCCAATAGGCAGCTGCTTTGTTTTCAAAGTGGCATGATCAGTGTGTGTCCATTGCTTGAATTTGATCGCATCATCAAAATCACAGTCGCTAAAAACTTCCATTAAATATTTCTGTAGTTCCTGGGCAGTTTTCTTACTGTTGAAGCATGCAATCCTTTGAATCTAAACTACAGGCAATCATGGCAAGATGATCTTTGTAGTCATTGTTAATAAGGCATGCATTAACCATTAGGTTCAAATTTTGGTGGATTGTGCACACACGTACTGAATGTGTTCCAGCTGCTCCAACAGTAATGCACCATTTTGGTTGCAATTCGCAACATTTAGAAAACCCAATTTCTGTCTCTGCATTTATTTTTGATATTGAATCAACAACTCTTTCAAATTGACAAGCAACAGGCGTTTATGCTTCTGTTCTTTTCCTTTTGGACTTTGAATTGAGACAAAATCCTTCTTTCCTGGACAAAGTGGGCTTTATTCAATCATTTTCATAAACATCGGTAACTTTTTGCTTCACAACTTCAGAAACTGGTCTTCCACACTTTGTTGCTGGTGTTGCTAGTATGCCATTTTCAGCTTTTAGTTGTCTTGCATTCCTGACCATTCGTTCAGAAACATTGAACTCTCTTGATGTTCTTAGTATGGGCCAACCATTGGGAGCAAGTGTTAAAATCTGAAGCTTGGTCGATTTTGGAGTTTCGGACGAGGCAATTTTTTTTCTTCAATTCATCCAGTAGTTGATTGTGGTCACTGCAGTTTGTGCACACCTTGCTTGTGCTTTCACCTTTGAATTCTTCTGGATTCAGCCTTGCAGCAGTTGCAATTTGACGTACAATTGTTCTTTTCATGTTGTGTGGTCCTTCTTCTGGAAAGGATTG
>NQII01010428.1:16399-27218 GCA_002778355.1 Clitarchus hookeri
CCTTTTCTTGTTGTGTGGTCCTTCTTCTGGAAAGGATTGCAACATTTCTTCTGCAACAATTCGTATCTCCTTAAAATTGTGGCTTCATGGTGCAGACAGATCTGCAAGTTTCCATCAATGTGTAAGCCATTGCTTCGATGTATCAGGTCTTGATCTTGCAGACTGTAGTCAGTAACATGCTTAAATTGGCTAGAGGCAGAATTAAATGTTTTTAAATGGCATTCTGAATTAGTAACTTGCCCAAGGCACCAATTTGGAAGTGATTCCAGAATAGAAACTTCATCCATGATGGCAGATAATTAAATCAAATCAAATTTGTAATCTGAAAAAAAAAAAAAACATCTTACAAAACTTTTCATCACAACAATAACATCACAACAATAACAACACAGCAAAAACAAAAATATCCAAGGCAATGCATATATAATAAATAGTTTCATGTTTAACCACATTTTGTTTGCGATTTTGTATTATCACATAAAAAAGGTGTCCAGTGGCTTCTTAGAAGAAAGGTTTTAGTTGGAAATGGTGTGATTTTCTTGACTAGTTGCAAACATATATATGTGTGTAGCNATATATACATGTGTAGCGAAAAATTTCTGGAGGGGGGGGGGGGGTCAAAACTGCCCCAAACCCCCCACGTCCATGTCTGGTTGCAAAACAGCATCAATTTGCAGACCACAATTATTACTTATCTTGGTATTTTGCATTTAACATAAGCTGTACCATCTTGCAATGGTAGGATATTGCACATGATTTTTGTTAAGTTCAACCACATGTTTTATCCCTTTGCTGAATAGTCGCTAAGATTAAACAAGATGTTTCTAGTGTAAAGAACCAGGCTCTTTCCAATGGTACTTGAAAAAAGAACTTCTGAGGTGGCCCTTATTGCAATATTTGCATCTAAACTTGGCCTACTTTCCGCAGTTTTATTTTTGGCACCATGTTTCNTGAGGTGGCCCTTATTGCAATATTTGCATCTAAACTTGGCCTACTTTCCGCAGTTTTATTTTTGGCACCATGTTTCTGTTTGAGTACAATCCACAATAAGTGCTCAGGCCAGGAAGATATGTTGGCAGACTCCTGTCCCAGGCACTGTTAATAGGTGTGCCAAGTTGTGGTTCCTTTGCATTGTTTCTTCTTGAAATATCTAACCCCGAAAAAGGTAAAAAAAAATTGTGTGTTTTTCTCCGTAAGTTTTTTTNGCATTGTTTCTTCTTGAAATATCTAACCCCGAAAAAGGTAAAAAAAAATTGTGTGTTTTTCTCCGTAAGTTTTTTTTGGGCACTTTGATACATTATACTGCCTCATAAAGCATTTTACACACTGGCACACTGTGTTTTTCTGATTCACAGCCAAAAGTTGTGTAAGATCTGAAAGTAAAAGGTTCCTAGTTGCTGTTCCCTTGTAGTAAGAATGATTCAAACATTGGGTTTTGCTCACCTTCCTCTGAAAGCTTCTTAAACAGTGGGCCACAGTTTCCAACATATTGAATATTATGAACTCAAATTTTGCATGGGTTCATTTCTACGTTAGATCTGCACCCAAGGCGAAGTTGAACAAAATTAAAATTGAAGAGCGAGAATGTTCTAAAAAATTTGATCACTTGAGATGGAATGACCCACTCGGTCTGTCCGTACCACATCTTCCAGCTGTTGAGGAACCATTGCCTTCCATTGTTGTCTCCTTTTTTCGATGACTCAGAAGTTGTGATCANCACATCTTCCAGCTGTTGAGGAACCATTGCCTTCCATTGTTGTCTCCTTTTTTCGATGACTCAGAAGTTGTGATCACATGCCGTAAAACTATGACCACTAACCGACTATTTTATATCAATAGAATCGTAACATTGTTTTGCTACCAGACAAATAAGGGCCATCAAAAGCATCTGGTTCTTATTCTGTGCAGTGCAATTGTCACACCACATCACAAGAGGTTTCATTGTTACAACGACCAGAACGAGCCACTTTGTAGAAACAGGAGGCAATCTCCTTGCCTCCTTTTCCACCCACATGACACTGCTGCTGGTGTCTCCCATATGAATGCATAAGTTCAACGTGGAAAGCTGCCGGGCATAGAACATTGAACTATGAGTTAACATTGGTATGAACATAACTTGCTGAAGATCCATACATACTGTTGAAAATGTTCCTGATGGCATCTGTGAAGCGTTTAGATTGCTTTTTAGTATGGACTGGGCTTTCTCAGCTGTTGCTTGGTGGAGTTCCAATGCAGATCGGGTGTTTTCTTTATCTGTACGAAGAATGGCGTTACTTGCAGCAGCGTGAAGGCAGTCACAAGTTTTACACGAGTCAATTGCTAGGGCTCCATATCTGAGCTTATGGAAGTCTTTTTTGAACACTGCAGCGTAGTAGCTATAAGAAATGTAGCATGTGGGGTATTTGTCTTTGAACAGTAGATATGTTCTGTTGAGGTTGAGGTCGGAGCTTAAAAACTCGAGACTACTCTTCTTACACTATAATGACTTTCATGTCTTGGAAAACTGGTAATGTGGTTCTGAACTGAATTTCGATTGTTTTCTGTAAACTTCTTTTCATTTGAATTAGGGTGTTTACCACGACCGTCTTTGTAAACAAAATTGCTGGTTTTCTTCCTTATTTGCAAAGTTTGCATTTTACAATGTGAAATTGTGAAAATTGTTTTTAATGTGTTACCATACACTTTAATATTTTCGCCATTGCCAGCAGGAACAACGTACGAAAAAGTAACTTGGCGTCTGCTATCAGCAGTCAGTATATGTTCCATGCCTTCTGCGATTTATTTCATGCACTTGAATGCGGCTCAAAAGATATGTACACTGTTCATTTTCGTTAAGGCGGTAATATTGTATGAAAAGCTTCTCTTTTTGTTCATGTGAAAGTTTATTACTGTCATTAGTACACTTAAACGTACCTCTTCCCTTAGCAAGGGCTTCGCAGGGCGAGGATTCCTTGAAGAGTTTGTATATGGATGACCACTCCCTCGTGCAGCTTTCTGACTACGCTGCAGTTTAATTTAGGTTGGTGGTGGCTCGGAGGTGGTTGGAGAATTGTCTTGGTCACTCATTTTAACTCATGACAAAAATGATACGAAAGGTGAGAGAGAACGCACAACCTATAGGTACACGCCGCACTCGTACTGACTAATAAGCAGTAGTCACCCGTATCGTGGAAATGGCGGCTGGAACTTACAGCGTTTTGATTGAAAACTGTGTGATAGTTCCAGCGCTTGCGCTATCTGTCAACAGCTCCAGAAGCTAAACCGTTCGACACAGGCACTTGGAACGGTTCCTAAAACATTGGTGATGCCTCATACAAAGATTTCTGATCAAAATACACTTTTTCACGTTTTGGCACTTACAGCTTTTTCCATTTACATGCCACAATTATTAATTGGCATTGTTTTATCTACAATATTTATTTATAGTGCCAACTGAGAACCAATGTAAGTTACATAAATTATTTAATTAGCAAGAAAGTGTTTCTTTTATGATAACAGTATATAAATGAAGATTTTTAGCTAACCTATCTTCCCTTCATACTTTGCAGGCTTCGGACTGGCTAAATAGTGTTCATTACAAAGTCATATTCACATGTATTTGCAACTGAATTTATTTACATTAATTAATTTTTACCTATTTTGTACACTTTTATTTACTTTTCTTACAATCTGTTGAATCTCTCTTTATCTGTATTTACATCAAGGAATATTATTTGTTCAACTTTGCTGCTTGTCAGCCTCGTACGCCTTTCGTTAATTATTGTGCCAGTTTTTGAAATCATTCGTTCGCAAGAAATGTATTTGACTACAATGTTGCAGTTAATGACAAATACTTTTTTTAAATTGGGGTACAAGTATTGATAGTTCTTCCAGCATTCAAGGGGGCAAGTTAAATTTCTTACTGGACCTTTCGCGGCAGCAACTCGTCCGAAAGGTAAATATCTACCTCCTTAATAGCTTTTGAAAGTGGTGTACCTTGGGTAGTATATGTCGCTACCATTTAATTAAAAATTTTCCAAGGGCTCAACTCATCATTGTTGGTGTTATCGGGGACTGAAGGAGCGGTAAACACTATTGGGTTTTCAGTTTAAACAATCGATGCTGCTACCAATTTCCTTACCCTATTCTTTCGTCTTAGGGGCTTCATTTTGATCCGAAAACCCTTGCATTTTGAACCGAGGGTCCACGAAAGTATACCATGTAAATGTGCTACTTTGTTCGATTGACTTGAATCCATCTTCTAGACTTGATTTTTTAAGTATGACTATATCACTTGCTTCGGGTAGAAGATCAGCTCTATCTATGTGTTTTTGACAAGCTCCTTTAAGACATCTGGTCACTATAATGTCTGAACTTCCAGATATATATTTTTCACCGCTCCTGGAGTTACTCATTTCTTCAAATGGTCGTAAAATCTGTCATAATTGAATAAATAATATCTAATTTGACAAGCTAATTACTGGCTATCATCTGTCTGTTAAAGCCAATGTCTATCGGATGGCTTCTTCCAGTTCAACAAAACGTTTGATCTAAAATGAATTGAGTTCCAGTGAGTTTCAACAGCTTGACTCAGCTGCTTTGGTTCCTTCCCTTGTTGAACTTTGTACTACTGTTACTTCTCCGTGCAACAATCCGCTAGACTTTAACTGCTTGTACGATATTGGCAGCATTGTCTGAGATCATAAAATTGACTTTATTTTTCAATATATATTTGTCAACCAAGATGCCAGTCTCTGTGGCGATATTTTCCGCTGTGTGGTGGCCTAGAAAATGGCAACATCCCAACAATACAGTTTAATAATCTNAAAAATCGATTTCCTCTGTTAAATAATGCCCAGTGATGGCTATGTAACTATCAGTTTTAAGACACTTCCACATATCTGCAGTCANATGGCAACATCCCAACAATACAGTTTGAAATTCCAGTTCCTCTGTTAAATAATGCCCAGTGATGGCTATGTAACTATCCGTTTTAAGACACTTCCACATATCTGCAGTCAGGCATATGTATATTTCAAACTTCTTTAGCAATTTTGTTTTGTATTGCATCATGCGCTTTTGTATATGCTTCTTGCATTATAGTATTCAATGTCTTTCTTGTGGGTAGCTGGTATTCGGGTATCCAGCGGCAACATTTTTTGAACACACTTTCTTCTACAATGGAAAACAAATGAAAACTGTCTACACAAATCTAGTGTTTCCAAATTAATNATTTCCAAATTAATTTGCTTTTATTGTTCATTGCTAATTTTTCAGGTATCTATTAACCTCTGTCGTTTAGAAGATTTTGCACTCTCATCAGTGTTCCCGCCCGGGCCTGGGATGTTGAAATTTTGAGTTGTACCTGGTATGCTGGGATCCAGTGAGACAGGTGGTGGTCCTTGTAGGACAGGTGTAAAGCAAATTTAGGTATTTGAATTTGATTGCAACGAAAGCGATATAAAATTTGAAACATGTTTTTTGTTAAAAATTTTAATTTCTTAATTTTTATACAAATTTTTATTTAAGTTCACTAATATTTACAAAACCAATTAACCCACACTTTTATACGTAAACGTTCTTATATCAACTATTGAGATGGTTATTCACAAACAAGCAAAATAACAGGCCCGTGTAACTTGTCAGAAACTGTCATATTATGAAAAAAATCTAATCAAATCACTAAAACAGTAAAGAAGTATGAACCGGTTTGTCTCTTAACTTTCAGCTAGTCAAATGCACTTAATGCAGTCTCTTTTGCTCTCGTAAAGTTATCTTATCGGCATCCTTTTTCTACATTTAAAACTATAATNGTGTTCCCGCCCGGGCCTGGGATGTTGAAATTTTGAGTTGTACCTGGTATGCTGGGATCCAGTGAGACAGGTGGTTGTCCTTGCGGTACAGCTATAGAGCGAATTTGGGTATTTGAATTTGATTGCAACGAAAGCGGTATGANTCCTTGCGGTACAGCTATAGAGCGAATTTGGGTATTTGAATTTGATTGCAACGAAAGCGGTATGAAATTCAAAATATGTTTTCTTTTTAAATGGCTTTTTAAATTTGCTTGTGTCGACTTGTAATCTAATTTTTCTTTGCATATCTTACACGTGACTTTACCACTATTAACGTCTTTTTCATAATGATACCAGAGTTTGCTCTTATTTTGCCCCGTCATTTTTGTTAAATTAATTTTCCTAATTTTTATACAAATTTACATTTAAGTACACTAATATTTCCAAAACCAATTAACCCACACTTTTATACCTAAATGTTCTTTTATCAACTATTGTGATGGTTATTCACAAACAAGTAAAATAACAGTCCTTGCGCACAACTCGTCAGAAACTGTCATATAAAAAAAATTAAATCACCAAAACAGTAAAGAAGTATGAACCGGTTTTTCTCGTATCTTTGAGCTAGTCAAATGCACTTAATGCATTCTCTTTCGCTCTTGCAAAGTTATCTTATTTGCATCCTTTTTCTACATTTAACATTATAATAATAAGCCTATCGTACCCTAGNATGTATATGTTAGGGTTAAAAATTATTTATGACCGTAGNTAGGGTTAAAAATTACTTATGACCGTAGAGCTGCCTGCGATGTATTTTAACGGACGACAATTGGCTAAAGAAAGCTTTACTAAGCTACTTTGTTTACGCGTCGAAACGAATGCGTGGACTCTTGAATTAGCCGTCTACGAATTAGTCTAGTCCATCAATCTACGGTTATTCCTTCGAAGCGTTCATAGGACTTGGACAGTTGATTTAACGAGTACGTTCATTCAACGCCCACTGCTAGTCCAAGACGTGGTTCCGAGAAATAATTTTTCTTAAACTGCTATTAGAGACTCGAAAATGTTATATTCATGGCTTTAGCAGCTTCTCACAGTGTGACTTTGCTTCATGAGGTCTTCCACTTTTGAGAGGGNTGTTATATTCATGGCTTTAGCAGCTTCTCACAGTGTGACTTTGCTTCATGAGGTCTTCCACTTTTGAGAGGGTGTCAGAAGACCACTGAGCTTTGTTGGTACAAGAGCCAGCACGTAAGCCGTAGATACGTTGTTGTCTTTTATTTTTAATCAATGTTTGGACATGATAAACATTGCGGACAATGAGTCACATGAAGCTTATTACCAAAGACATATACTTGAAGAAAAAATGTATTAAATAATGTAATAGAAAAACCACTACAAATGTTATGCATTATAATTTATTTAGGTTAACATCATATCAGAAAATGGTTCAATCACTTAGTTGCATTGAAATTAATTACTCACCATTTGAAATGTCCACTCAAACAGTTACATCACATCAGCGCGAGAAGGTGACACGGCCTCCTCCATCAAGCGCTCTGATCGAACTGAATGGGTGTTCAGGCGGGATGTGGGGCATATGCGGCACTCTGTTTTCGCCGGTATTCACTTGTCTAAATATTATGGTTTCGACGTTATAGGCATGACCACCATTGTCCGCCGACTCCCCTTACCCATTCCTCCCCTACCTTTTAATAATTTCCAGTATACTTTTACTTCTAGTCCCTACACACAGGACAGATGGGACACCATCATTTCTAAAACTGACTGTGATTCCACCTTCTCTTGCTGCTGTGTTTCCTCGGGTATCACGTGCAATGATGGCCTGCAGTTCTCGAGGGAGTGTCTTGATTTGACGTCTTTTCCCAAGGAGATCAGGAATTCACTACAAATTTTTTTCTCAGTTTGTTGAGAATGATAAAAGGTTATAGGAGCCTTGCAATGTCCATTGTAAACCCAATCACCATTTCCACCTTCTTGAATGATGCCCAACAGAATGGTTAACACACTTGATCCAAGGCATTGCCCACCACCTTTTGTATAGTTATAGAAATGTATTATTTCTGGTTTGTTGTCCTCACAATCAAGAATTTACTTTTTGTGATCTATAAATGAGATCACTGCTTTTATTTTTTTGGCACAAGAAATTAGTTTCTTATCTGCTATGAGAGCAAAGTTTATGGAATGAAGGGACCTGTGCTTATTTGACAAAAACCTTGAAGTAATAGCTTTTGGTAATTGTAAAGAATAGCAACTTTTCCGAAAACAAAAGAAAAAAATCAAGGAAAAAGGTATAATTTCACTCTACTTATTACACAGAACGCGAATTTATGAGGGGCACATATCAATACAAACAACAATTACGATGGTGGGGAGTGCTATGATGATCAGGTAAATTATGGGGTAAAATATGTAAGTTATCGTTTTATTTTTGTATGTAATTACATTAAAATACGAAAAGTTTTAACCGAACATTATCTAACCACATGAAATGTAAATACAGGTGTATTGTTTGCCATCACATAATATTATATTTCGTCATGCGGCAGTGCAAAAAATACCTGTGCGTTTCATATCACGAAGTTTCGTTGTATTAGGTTAGATTTGCTACATTAAAAATAGCTACACACAGTAATATACAAACCCTTGACATACTACAAAATGCAGAAATTTGTTATACACATAATAAAACCTACTGGAAGTATGTGAAAATACTCCTCTAATTAGGCAGTGGGTACAATTTTCCCATGGTGATCCCGCCACTTACACTCAATTCTTTGGGTGTTGGCACCTATATCGCGATCAAATGAGCGCTATACTTATTTACTTTTTCCAAACTACGCGCAGTGCCGAAAAGATTTTCAAAAATTATTAAGCACCTATCTATATTTCTTAGACACTTGTCCTAACTGACCACTGACAGTGAAGAAGCTCACTGTCCTTGGCCAATTCTGCTACCGTTATGCATGAGTTACACTTTACCTCATTCAACAACACTCCCAATTTCTATAAAATAATCAAACAGTAGTTGCCAAAACAACGTAAATTCAATAAACTGGGGAACATACTGGTAACACCCACCACAGAATATCACGCACTGATGCATTCGTACTTGCACCCTCCATTCTTTAATCACAAGCCTTCACACGGTCGTATTCGGACGTCATGACTCTCGCGCGCAGCTACACTCCACTCACTGCGAATCGTACAGTACTGCATTTACCGGTCAACAGACTGACCTTAACGTCTACACATCCACAGCAGACAGGTGACCACCGATTTGCATTTGTTTATTTCACTACAGCATTACAGGGCTATTTAACTAGCGTCCAATGTAAGCAATGCGGCTGAACTCCGTGTATTTTGTCTATTTTATTTTCAACGGTCTACTCATTGCGTCATGCTCTCATAAATGTCAAACAGGTAAACTATGCAAAACATATATACGAGGGGGGGGCCCAAAAAAAACACGAATGTCATCATAACGTCTTTATTTCTTAATATATTTACACCAAATTTTGATCACCTTCAAAGTATTCTCCCTTGACCACAATGCACCTCTGCAAACTATCCTTCCATTGTTCAAAATATTTTTTAAATTCACTTATCGGGATGTTCTTTAGGCCTTCCAGCGAATACTGTTTTACCTCCTCCACAGTGGCAAAACATTTTCCTTTCATGTCCCTTTTGAGTCTGGGGAACAAAAAGAAATCACAGGGGGCTAGATCTGGTGAGTAGGGAGGGTGGACAGCTGGTGTCATGCCATTTTTGGTCAAAAACTGCTGTACGGAGAGAGCAGTGTGGGCCGGCGCGTTGTCATGATGGAAGAACCAGGCGCTTGTGCGCCAATGATCTGCCCTTTTCTTCCGGATACTCTCCCTCAATCTTTTCAAAACCTCCAAGTAGAACTTCTGGTTGACAGTTTGACCCGGGGGAACAAACTCTGCGTGCACAACACCTCTGAAATCAAAGAAACAAATGAGCATTGTCTTGATGTTTGACTTCACTTTGCGAGTTTTTTTGGGATGAGGAGAGCCAGGTGTCTTCCACTGGCTGGATTGCTGCTTTGTTTTGGGGTCGTATCCATATCACCATGATTCATCACCAGTAATCACCTTGGAAAAAAGTTCAGGGTCCTCTTTAATTGATTTTGAAGCTCAAAAAATGCTTGAAGTCGACGCTCCCTTTGCTCGCCTGTGAGAAGGCGAGGGACAAATTTGGCTGCAACTCTTGTCATGTGCAAATCTTTGGATAAAATCCTCTGAATTGAACTCCATGATATTCCAGACATCTCACAGAGTTGATCAATGGTTCGGCGATGGTCTTAACGAACGAGCGAATTGATTTTGTCAATGTTTTTGTCACTTGACGTTGAGGGGCGTCCTGAACAGGGTTGGTCTTCAATTGACATTTCTCGTTTTTAAAACGTGAAAACCACTCGTAGACTCTGGTTTTACTAAGCACAGCATCCTCATAAGCAGTCTATCATTACAATAGTTTCCGCGGCCAATTTCCACAACAATTTCCGCGTTGCTCTCGACATCGGCTATCACCTTTTCGCCAAAATGTAAAAAGTTGTTTCACTAAAAAAATTCCCACGAGCGAACCGATGCACTCATACGGACAGAATTTCGCACACTAACTCAGGAGACATGTCCCTGACGGACACCTGGTCGAACAATGGGTTCCCCCACTCTCCCTCCCCACCGCAGCCCAATTCCCGTTACTTTTTAGTCCCCCCCTCGTATATATATATATATGTGGGGGATTCCCTGTAAGCTCGTTAATGACCCATACAAAGCTGTCCGGACATTTTTTTTTATCTTTTTGGTGAAAACAACCTTACTAAGGGCTAGATAAATAACCGTTAATCCTAATACATAAAAAGGCCCATTGAATTAATAGCAATTTTTCTAGATATTTACAATTTTCTGGAAAATAATCGCAGGGGACTGTTGAATGTGACAGAGGACTGTTTTAGGCATGACAAGGGACTGTTTTAAATAATCAAAATCACCATTGTAGTA
>NQII01010429.1:0-40216 GCA_002778355.1 Clitarchus hookeri
ACACGGTGATCCCAGACAACTGCTGTCTCTCTTCAGGCGGGAACCAAGTGGACTCTAGTTGACCTGTGGCAGGTAAGCCGGCTCCCTGTGGACAGTGTCGTATCTGGTCAAAAGGCTGTTGTTACAACTCGTTGGACAAAGTTGTCTCATTCAGCTCTGTGAGTTAACTAAGTTTACTCTATTAATGTGATGTAAATAACGTGTCTTAAAACTTTGATGCTCGAGAAATGTACGATTAACAAAAGTTGGTATTTTTGAAACTCCGTTTTTGTCATTTTTTGCAGGAATTGGTAAAGTCATGACAGGAATAAAATTTTCTCTACATATCAGAAAAAAACATCAATTCTTTAACTACAAAATTTTCCAATCGTTAATAAAATGCATTCAATGTTTCTGAAGAGATATAAAGTGCAATAAAACTACGATTTCAACATATTTTACCTTAAAAAATCGGCATTGCGCGTCCATAACTTCCAGATTCACACCTTCGTCGCGTTCGATTTCAGAAGTAAATAGCACGTATACGTTTAGAGTGATAAACATAAAATGATACTTCCGCCAATGCGACATGAAACAAAACTTTCTTAGTTGGCTCGCTCAGTAAATGCGCTACATCACTGTACGATTTTGTAAGTTAAGTTACGTTTACGAAGTCATCGTTACCAATCCCTTCTAGGAGTTGTACAAAAAAAATTAAAATCTAAATAAATAAAGGTTTTCGCTAAATCGATTATGTTTCCGATCAGAGGCGTGAATAATGAAGGATCAGGTCCTCAAATGGATACTGTAACACTCTTTTACTATAACTGGGCCAACTNCTGGGCCAAATTGTGTGTTTCTGTGTGAGAGGGACGTTGATAAAGTAGATCCATAGTCTATACTCCCATTATTCGCTTTTTGACGTTATGACTACCACACGCACAATCCGCGTGTAACAGATCGAAAATTACATATCTCGTAGTATTACATGTAGTAACGCACCATTTTTGCGGTATACTATCAAAAGTGCAAACAGTTGTATTCAAAATATTGTGAGAATGAATTTACAAGATTGATACAGGAAAGTTCAGAGTTTAATTTTCAGATCAAGTTCTAGCTAATTTTTGTACAATAAGTATGTTACGAGTATGCATATGCAACTGCAAAATCAGTTGAGAAAGCTGTGATTTAAACTCGGACGTTACAACAACAGCTACCTTCCCTCTGTTACCCTTCCTTTCCGCCGTTGTCGTCAGACACCGCTTATTTTGCGCTTCCACCCGTCAAACTGTGCGAGGAGAAAATAATGTGAACTACACTCTAGTATACGGCAGCATTCAGTCATCAAGACATATCGAAAGCCTGTTTCATTTCTTCGTGTAACGTGGCGAACACCTCAAGAACACGCTGGATTGCAAGAGAGGTACGTGGGCCAAAACTGTGATATTGAATAAGCGCATTTCCTTTATTTGTGCGAATTACCGGAAAACGAGATGGACGATGTTCTGGGTGTACCGTACACTATTCAATGTTCCCTGTGCATAAACCAAAATCCGAATGGGCACTGTAAGCTACGTGTTTCAACACGATGGTTCCAGGATTTGGTCCTGGGTGTCTCTGCCATATACAACGCCAAAAGTGACACTCGCCTGATCAAGCGACGCTGTACGCGCTAAATCCATAATCTGCACTGAGGCAGAAGCGGTTCTCGTCACTGAAAACGTTCCTTAGCCATTCGTCCATTCAGGTCTCCTTGCTCTAAACCTTTGTAGGCGAACTGCACGGTAGTGAGTGTATGTTTGACTAGCGACAGCCGTGATACAAGCCTGCAAACACTGCAAGCAGCTTAATTCAATAGTTTGTATCAGAGTCAAACATAAAAAAATTTAAAGCATGTTTCAGTTGATGATGAAAAGAAAAGAACATTATTTTTTAACGTTTACAATCACTTGGTGAGATTACTGAAAATATTACATTATCCCAATACAAGGAATGTCCCATGCGAATAATATGCCCAAAAATATTAAAATTTGAGATAGCGCAATCTTTTCAGATTTTGCGTAAAATATCCGCTGAATCTCAAAAGAAAAAGTTTGTTTGTCACACAAAAATGAAACTTTTTAAGTTCATACATGGACCTGCCTTACTTCTTTCTATTCATGAGGTACACTCAAAATTACCTAACAAATGTGCATGTTATTGCTATGCATCAAATAATTTACCCCAAGTATTTGGCCTGATTCCCTACAACATGTACGTATATTCCTTGATTTCACTGCAGCTTCTAAGTGATACTTCGAGCCACCTCCTTCATTGAGAACTTACTGACGCGAAACCTTGCAGAATTCTCGCGATGATGAGAGCGTAGACACTCCATTTGGCCAGCACCGGGATGAGGAAGGCGCACATTATGGACAGAGCGTACGTGCAGGTGATCATCATCTTGGGGCTCCACCTCTGGGCAATGTACGCAGCGATCAGCATCGTGGCAAGGGCGCCGTACGCGCCTCCGTTCGTCACGTAGCTCTGCGTCAGCTCGCTCCAGTCGAAGTCTCCTCCCTGTTACATATAAGAACCGTGGAGCTGCTAATTCTATGGAGTGGTGATTGGAGTACAAAAGTAAAGCTATAATTGTAGTACGTTATGGGAAAGATATGGGAAAGATTAAGAGAATAACAGCGAAGCAGTTTACACCAAGCTCTTAAATGGAGTACTGAAAGTACGGAATGACAAAGCACATCATGGAGTTGGTTGGTTCTTAAAGGAACAGGGGTATATGGCAAAAGCTGATTCTTGAAAAATTAAAGTTTAAGTTAAACACACAAATGTAAATGTCAAGCACATTCTCCATGGGACTATATTATCTCCGCCAGTTTCACACGTACACTTAAGGGTTCCACCAGCCTGTCGCTTGAACTACGTTGCAAAATGTTTGAAAATTCCGCCAAGACAATCATATGGTCACCGCTGAAAGTCCCATAGGTACATGCAGCACCGTGATAACACTGCACGCAAGTTTACAACCATGCGCGTAGCAGTGATGGTGCTATTGTAAGGCGTGCCAGTGTAACCCTTATGGCTCCCACGCTTCTCGGCCAAAACGGGAGAAAAACGATACAGGCAGGCGGGACCCTTAACCTTGCAAAAACCTTGATCCTTGCTTGTGATATTGCATAATTTCTCCATTGTATAACGGCTTTCTTACTTACTCTCTGCTACAGTCGATTGTTTTACTGTAATATTTGTTTCTGTTATTTTTTTATCAGTAATAATTGTTTCAAATTCTGCATAACTTTGTTATTAAATGGCTGAAACGTATATTTTCTTGTAACAAAAGAATTAACCTCATTCCCCTNAAATTCTGCATAACTTTGTTATTAAATGGCTGAAACGTATATTTTCTTGTAACAAAAGAATTAACCTCATTCCCCTTGTTTACTTGCACCATCTAACCGAATCGAGTTACCAGAGGAAGAGTAAAATATCAATACACAATTATCCAAACACGATTACAGAGAGACAGCTACCTGCTAATTGAAATTATCATATTAGCCTATTATAACTTTATCTCTTTCACCATCCTTACAACCTTGCCAGTCCTTCAAGATGTAAGCAATCCGCTGTCTGCCTGGGAGCACTCTGAGAGCTCCCGCACAGTCATGCACCCGCGAGTTGCTGTCGCTCTCGCGTCACCCGCACTACACTAAGAACTTGCTAACACTTGATTGGCCATAACCGGATTTCAGAACTCGGTAGTCTTGATACAGCATAGAAGTTTTGGTTTGAAATTTAGCTTAGTCGGTTTGTTTCTTTGGTGATATTCGGGACTAGCTTATTCTTTTGGGCTCNGTTTGAAATTTAGCTTAGTCGGTTTGTTTCTTTGGTGATATTCGGGACTAGCTTATTCTTTTGGGCTCAACTTGATTGAAACGTTAGACCTAATGTGCGAATCTTGTAGTGTAGTGTAGGGCAATTGCGGGGAAAGGACCAACCGAGGCTCAGAATGTTTGAACCCGTTCGTTTGCTCAGAAGCTAGTTCTGCTGCTCGCTCTTACAATGTTACCACAACATACACATTCATCCTTAATCCGCGGCAGCTTTCGGCGAAACAAATCCCTTTTATTAGCGTATGCATAAATTACGTTGTGGTGTTGGACATTCTCTAACACAACTTTCATTTTGTATATATGTGGCAAAAGCGAACTAATTATGCACGTAANTTGTGGTGTTGGACATTCTCTAACACAACTTTCATTTTGTATATATGTGGCAAAAGTGAACTAATTATGCACGTAAATGAAGTAGCAACATTTTGTACGTATATCTAGTCTTTATTTTTGAGGCAACCTCAGTATTTTACAGAGGGCCGCGGTGGTATAGTAGTAAGGCTACTCGCCTCCCACCTAGGCCNTTTTTGAGGCAACCTCAGTATTTTACAGAGGGCCGCGGTGGTATAGTAGTAAGGCTACTCGCCTCCCACCTAGGCCAACCGGGATCGATTCCCGGCGGGGTCACTTCAAGATTTTCGCATCTGGCAATCGTGCCGGCGGGTTTTCTCGAGGATCTTACGTTTCACCAGCCCTTGCATTCTGGGACCACTCCATATTCACCTCACTTCACCCTCACCAGCGCTCGAGAACACGACGTTAAGCGCCGGCTAAAATCTCTCAACTTTACTCCGTGAAACTATGAGATATCGTCACAATTATTAACATTACGATCATATTTGCACTATCTGGCATGCATGGAAGTATTTNGTGAAACTATGAGATATCGTCACAATTATTAACATTACGATCATATTTGCACTATCTGGCATGCATGGAAGTATTTTTGCCACTCGTTTGCCCTACTATCACTAACTCTGTTGACACATGCATTCCTTTAATNTGGCATGCATGGAAGTATTTTTGCCACTCGTTTGCCCTACTATCACTAACTCTGTTGACACATGCATTCCTTTAATTATTTTCGCAAAGAACCTGCAGCCTTATTCCTGTAGGTAGCCAACAGAACTTATACAAATGTTATGGCAATCTTCGATGAGCAGTCGCGTTTTATGGCTTTCTTGGCTATATAACCGTAAACATTTTGGTCATTGCGTCTTACCTGCTACCGAACTTAAAGAAGAGGCCACATTTTTAATAAACTATATGTGGTCAATTGAATTCCAACAACACAATTAAATTCAGCTCCAGTTTTTTCAAAGAAGGTTAAGTTGGAAACATACACGACCTACGGTCTAAAGTGAATATACACCGTACACCATAATTCATGTGTCAAACTCAAATGGCTAACAGGGGGTTACAGAAATAAGAGATTGATATAAGGAATTCGGGGTTGCAAAGCTTTCCTTCTCCTCCAAATATGTGAATGACGTTAAGTGGCAGATAAGCAAAAAGCGTCATTCTATGTGTAATCTAAGCGTGCGTCGAAGTGGCCTTGGCTGCTGGCAAGTCAGTACGTGTCTGCATCTGATTGGAGAAGCATGGCAGTCTTTGCACGAGAAGAGCTGTCCGACATGCTCCTTGTGTACACTGTAAAAAAAATGTTGTATTTCTACAAGGATTTCTTCGGCAACGGGTTACCAAAGCTATTTTTGTAACACGGCAAATAACGTAGACTAAATTTCTCGAAATTTTTGGCGGGGAATGTGTGAAACTAATATTGAGTTCTAACTAGCAAGTGATGCAGACTTCCAGTTTATTAAAAAATTTTGAAACATTAACAGTTTTAAATTTTTTCTAAAGTGATGTGTTTTAAATATACACTAATATATCTGGAGAGTTAAGAAAACCTTGGGCAAGAAGTTTTCAAATAATTGTTTGTAACAATAACACGCATTGTTTACTGTGTACGGCGAAGCTCGCAGCAGTTCACGAGCAGTGGAGGCGTTTTACCGGCTGCGATATCCATAGCCGGTTGAGAAATAGTATAAGTCTCTCGTCAACGTTGAGCACGGACAACGAACCTGTCACCCACGCCACGTGACCATGGCGCCTCAGTACGCACGACCACAGATGACACTTATAGTCACTCCAACTCTCCGCTCTCTCTTAGACATCTCTCACTCTATTTTTACGCGATTTAACGTGTTTCACAGTCATAGGCTCCAAGTTATTGTTTCCGCCGGAGGGTGAAAAAGGGGGGAAGGGTTGAGTGTGTAAACGTACCCAGGTTTATTTTAATCCTGCGTATCTCTGTATCTCTCGCTCCCGTTATATCTGTCACTATTCCTCCTTCCCTCTCTCTGGCTCTGTTTCTCTCCCTTCCTCTCGTCCTCGTTTTCTATATCTCTTACTGTGATCGTCTTTTTGTTAGCAATTTTAACTAAAATAACAGCTTCTACTGGAATATTGGTTTTAATAAATTATTTACCTATCGATAAACTATATTTAAAAAAATAATAGGGTGACTGACCCCTCCCTGTCTTTCAGCCCAGAACGGTAACGCCCTCCTGGCTGAAAAGTGGAGGAGCGACCGCCCACCCCCCTTCCAACCTCCTTGACAGCCCTTCTGGCAGCAATGCTCATAGTGTATTTATATTCTTATTCATTATTCTCATTTTGTACCGAAAAGGTTGAGGAGGCAACGTAAGACTATTGCAAAATTTGAATTTGATACTTCAGAGCATTACTTTTTCTTTTTCTATTTGCGATGCGATTTTAGTGTTCCTTATGTTTTACTTTCTACATCCTTTTTTATTATATAAAATTAAAAATATATATAACATTCCACATGAACACTGAATACTCGTGTGACAGAAACCTCCGAGATGTAGTTTACAACGAATTACTTACGGTACTATAATTCATTGGTACGAACTTGTTTAACGCATCGACGTAAGTTTTGATTTGGTTTATTTATTTCGTAATCTGCTCTGGCTTTACTTATAGGTGCAAATAAAAGGAGTTAAGTAGAAACTTTTAAAGAAAAAAACGTGCACTGTGTAAAAGGAGCGGCGTAACACCGGAATACAGCGCAAGACTTTCTAGCAAGACAACATTCAAGAAGTTGTACAGTGGAGCCAGGTACGAGCAGTGGCAATGAAGTGGCAGTGAACTTAGCTACTCAGGTGCTGCGATCTTCAGAGTATACCATGGCCACGTTTGTGTTTGCTCTTCAGAGAAAGACTGGATCGTAGAGTGCCTAGAGAGACTTCTTGACAATTTAATGTGACTGATTATTTCTCATCTTATCTCATCTTATCAGAGTGATTTGTCTTTTGTCAATATCAGAAGATGAACACGTGAGTTTCAGTAGTAGGCCTACTACAGTAGCCTCTCGGGAGAAGCTATCTGCGCCATAAGATAAAAAATTTTATTTGCGTAAATGTTATGATTTAGAACCATTATTTTGTAGTCGCGATATAATGCTTTTATTTATTTTTCCCCTGGGAAGTGGTGCTGTGGTTGTTGTGGTATATTCAGACATATTTATGATTTCCTCAACTTATGCGTGAAGAAATCGATCCTACCTTAACAATAACAGATTCTCATTTTACCATTTTACTTATAAGGTTCCTTTGCAGCAATTATCCGCTTGAGTGTTTCATGAAACATTTTTTAGCGAAGTATAATCGCCGATTATGGACCTATGTCTTTTAAATAGAGAAAAAAGTTATGTGATTTACTGATTGAATGAAGTGAGTGAAGAGATTTGGGCGACTCTTAACATCAAGGTCTTAAGAGCCGATGAATGTGAAGCGACAACGCGGTTCGCCTAGGTGGAAGGCAAGTAGTCTAACCGCTACACCACCGTGGCCCCTTGTAAATTATTGATAAATGTTGATAATTCCTGCGAGTTTAAATTTCATTCCTACCGGAATTTTTTTAACGTTTATGGAGTGAATATGTCTTTAAAATCAGACCGACGTACGCTTGGAGCACCAGGACGGAAACGGTGATGTAACGTTTGCAGGATGATTTATTCCGACACTATAAATTCGTGTCTATTAACATGATTGAAAAAATGTGGTCTCGATCAACGGAGTACACGACTACGATGCGAGCATGACCTTGAGCTACCGCCGTGCATGCGCGAAACGCGGTGATTGGCGGCAATTTTGGAGGTGGGCGACAATCTACAGGCAGTATACTTCGCGACTCCGCTGTGCTAGTACGCTGATTTTCGTGTCAGGCGGAATATCTCTCTTCTATATATGTCAATTTAAGCAATGACAACTAAGCTACCTCAATTTCATTTCCATGCCCCACAGAAAATATTACCTATTCTCTATTCGCGGTTTCTTCACTCATTTGAATCAAACCTATGAAAAATCACCCCATGTATCACGTGCTTTGTTGTTTCCTAAATATTCCCTGATTTATACTTGTATTAACGTATCTGTATATTATAATATTTCATTTATTATTAATATGAACAAAATTAGGGAGAAAAAGAAAATAGGTGTGTTGTAAATGCCTAGTAACCAGTAATTATTATGTAAAAAAGTTTATTACACTGAGTGCGCACGAATGCGGTCGCTGTCACTTTGGTGTAATTCACGAGGCGGAGGAATTCATGGAAGTAGAACTTTAGCAGGTCTTCAGAAAAGTGTTAAGTAACCATGATTTACTTTTACTAACGTAGACGTATTTCCGTAAAACCCACGACCCATGTTTGTGACACAGTGACATCCAGAGTTTGTCTTTTAATACTCTCCGTCCTTTGTACCACTTAAAGCTTACATTACGAAGGTAGCGGTATGATGGCATTACATTTGCCACCCTATTTCTCATACGTGAGTCGCCTAAACAAACCGAAACCATAAATGTTTACTACACTCTTTTTTCTAACCACCAATCATACAACGAAAACAATATCCAGCTTTTTTTTCTTTTGCGAAAGGGTCACCAAATCTGATAGAATCCCACGTGCACGCATGCTCAAATACACGCACACTAACACACATATATCTATACTTCACTCAGTTGGTCTTAGCGGAATTCATTTACACACTGGTTTTAAAACTGTGTCCGTGTTTAAAACATTTTATTTATTTTTCCTCCTTCAGTCTGCATATTTTTGGGACTTCCCTATCAATTTCTTTGTTTTCGAAACAAATCATCTTCGCACGTGCTTGCATTTCTTTAAAAACCAATTAATATTAATATATATGTACCATCACCGGAAGCATATGTGCAAGAAAAACAGAGAACTATTCATAACTCATACTGAAGATACTTTTTCTACCAGCCTATTGTCTGCGCTGTCACGATTTCGTGATGTTTCAACGATAAAGAGCATCGTAACACCTCGCGCGGGGTCTGTTCTCGCCGTGAGTCAATCCTGAGGAGATGCTTCAGCAGGGTGCCACAGCATGGACATGCCGGCCACTATGATATCTAAATCAGCCCTCGGCAACGAGAGGTGAGACTTACTTAACTACAACAAAGGTATGAAGCTGGCTTATGTGTAATATACTTGCGGAATGATATAATAATGAACATAAAACCTCCACCAATTAATTATCTGTAATTGTTATAAACTTTGTTTTAATGTTTAATTATATTTTTGTAATATTAACTTTATCTATTTTATTCTATTCGAATTCGACCATTTATAACAGCATGTCTAGTGTATTAAGATTATGTATGAAATCAATAAATCTTTGTAGAATGAAGAAAGATCTCTCCTTTATCATAAAACTCCATATCCAAATCATACACATGAAACCGTCCATAAAACGTGACATTTTTTCCGATGCATGCTCAGAGTATTGTCTCGCAGAAAACAACACACCTAACGAGATCAACTTTTGAGTATTTGTATTCTATAATAACAATAATAATTTATAATAATACATTACCAAATAAGTATGTACACTGAAAAATAAATATTTTGTGGAGGCCACGAGATGTTTTGTTAGTGGAATTCACCCTGTAAAACAATTTTTTTACGAACGCACAATTTTTTGTAGCAACCACAAAATAAAATTTTAGCCGCCACAAATATTTAGTGGTGAAAACTAAAAAATGTTGTGTTCATCGCAATAAAGTTTACCAGGGTGGATACNTTCATCGCAATAAAGTTTACCAGGGTGGATACCAACTAAACATTTTGTAGCTGCCACAAAATATTTTTTCCAGTATACTCTGAATGAAGTAGCTTCCATACAAGAAACTTAATATATAATTTTTCACTCGCATACTATCTCAATTCAGNGTATACTCTGAATGAAGTAGCTTCCATACAAGAAACTTAATATATAATTTTTCACTCGCATACTATCTCAATTCAGCAATGCCCACTACGCCTAGAATGGCCTTACATTGCCGTGAGTGGTGGTGACTTCAAGCTGACCAGCGATGGGACACACGTCCATCGAGGAGGTGCTGTTGCCGCCGCCAGATGAAGGCGAAGAGGAAGTGCGTCTTACCATGACCGTGATGGCAAGTCCTATGCAGCCCGTCATCAGTGAGTTGGTGAAGATGTTCACTACCTCCACTGCCATGAACACGTAGCGTGTNCAAGTCCTATGCAGCCCGTCATCAGTGAGTTGGTGAAGATGTTCACTACCTCCACTGCCATGAACACGTAGCGTGTCGGAACGTACAGCCATCCTACCAACATTTAGTAACTTTTTTTTGTTTAAATCATAAGTGAAATTTAAACACGTTTATTACCTACCAATATGGAATCCAGTGGAGGTGGGAATGAGGATATTTAATATTGAAACTAATTGCATTGTTAATGTANCAAGTCCTATGCAGCCCGTCATCAGTGAGTTGGTGAAGATGTTCACTACCTCCACTGCCATGAACACGTAGCGTGCCGGAACGTACAGCCATCCTACCAACATTCCGTTCACTTTAGTACCTTTTTTTTTAAATCATAAATGAAATTTAATCACGTTTTTTTACCTACCAATATGGAATCCAGTGGAGGTGGGAATGAGGATATTTAATATTGAAACTAATTGCATTGTTAATGTAGTATTAGCACAGGCATTTAGTAGAGCAACACAGAATATAATAAAATATATATTAAGGTAACCTGTCTACTAAATGCTGACATATATATATATATTCAGAATTAAAACGCAATGCTCAGTAGTAAACATGCGGTTTGAACGTAATACGTGGTGCATCGCCGCTCGAGTAGCCCCTTAGATCCACTGCTGTTACAGACTGTAGGTAATAAAAAAACCAGTAAAAAACCGAAGAAGCAATTAACTTTTCGTAATTTCTTAAAAGGTTTTGTACAAATCCGAAATATGCGGGTGTATTCCAAAGTGATGAAATGCGTAGTCAGCATTGAACTTGGAATAAATTAATTATCTCCCACAATTATTCACAGCCCAAAACTTCAATGGAAATGAAGCACGAGTGTAGAAACCACGTTTATGTGGCATCGCCCTACTACAATTGTAACACTGAAGTCTCCAGGAATGTTTGGTAATGTTTCCCTGCAGTGCACAGCTCGCGGACACCATACATTTGTTGACGTAATGCGTGCAGTAGAGAAACAGTTCAACTCCTCTGTCATCCTACCCATGACATCGGAGATATTTTACAAGAGCACNGTGTAATGCGTGCAGTAGAGAAACAGTTCAACTCCTCTGTCATCCTACCCATGACATCGGACATATTTTACAAGAGCACTTTTATGGCTGGTACTCCACACAACAACAGATCAATGAATATCTTGTGTGTTGTTATTTCCTGTGGTAAGTCTAATTACCGACTCTTTAGTTTACGGCTGGCAGATGTCAGTATTTCCTAGCCCCTAGGAAAAGGTACACTGATTGTAACGCCAACGGTGCATTGAAGTCAGCGCAGGTAAAAGTAGAGTGCACACAAAATATTACTACGGCAGAATTCATAAAATTATAATCATGGATTTAAAAAGTTCGCGAATGAATTTGGTAGTACGGTAAACTTCAAACAATTACATTTTTACTTGGTTATTACAACTGCATGAGTACAGCCAGGCTTGTGAAGGTATGAAAATTAAACAAAAGAGTTAAATTTTGTTTCATAATTTAATTATAATACAAACATATTCATGCATGTATTTGGGCGAATGGTAAATGCTGTCATTTTGCAATTGTCACTCGGTGCATTGAAGTGTCATACAGGTCATAAATGCCGATTCAACAACAGTGCACTGGATTAGTTAACTTTTCACTGTTCCCGTGCAGTAGATAACCTCTTAGCTTACGTATAACACGTTGCATAGTTGCAAGACGTTATAACTAAACAAAAAAATGGGTAATTTCAAAGAGAACCGATGGCCTGAGAGCGTTATACCAAGGCAACCTTTCTTGTTAATCAGAACGTGGTAGTTATTAATCTGTCAAAAAATACCGATTAAAACGCGTGGTTACAAATCTTCGGACATTAAAATGGTGTCGTGCCCTATTTGACTAATGTTAAAAGGATGATATCAACAAACAAAAATGCACACATTTAACAGCTTCGTTCGCATAAACGCTATATCATAATTTGTTGTTTAATATCACGTGATTACTTATTTATGTTCATAAAATAATCCCCAACCCTCTTACATTAAGAGTTGGTACCTCCCTCAATAATAATTTGCGGCCATAAGTCATATGTTTTTCGTCTTATTTTGCATAAAGAAACACCTCATGGCATTTGTACTATTTGGTCTGAAACAACAGGTAAATGACTCCAAAACTCAATGCTACAAATGAACTCGCAAATTTTTCAGGTCTCTCATCATTATCTATAAGAAAGGAAAAAAATTCTCTAATAAAATAATGATAATATTGAAAACTTATTCCAATGTTATATGAGTAAAAATATCTCGTTTAGGAATAAGCAACGAAAAAGACTTTGCAGCAATCAAACAGCACAGACGTAAGCAGAAAATAATAGCACAAAAAGGCATAAATATATCCGTATATAACCTTAAAGTTAGAATAGAACACATGTTGTCGAAAATACATTTTCTTATCTTGATCGTTGCCATAATAATCGAATAGAAAAATGATGTATTATTCTTGAACAGTAGCTATTAAAGTAATAATATTTACATTAGATTTTCCTTGTTGGAGGGGGGTGGTTGATGTAGAACCAGTGAGTCGATTTCAAAAAGGTGAAATCAAACAACGTATGGTTTCTAAAATAAATAAGGGTACCAATGAATATGTATTTAAAGATGATCATTAATTATGTTTCTCCAAAGTAAAAATAAACAGATACTACACACAATTAATGTGCCAGTGATGCACTTACACATAACTTTTTCAACATCCATATACCCATTTAAAACCTAAGTCAATATATTTTTACGAGTTAATCCAGGGTCTTCATTTTCTTACGCTCTTCTCGTTGAGCCGTGATTAGTATAAAGGACGCAAGTCTTTCATATCCGGTGATGTTTCTTAAATACCCTTTTACTCCTTCCAGAATCAAGAAAATGCTCTCATTTCCTGTTAGGGTGTTTGGCAGGGTAGCGAAAATATGAAACAACTTGAGGGTTTTAGAATAGGCCGCTGGTAAGGAGTGTAAACATCTGAGGAAGGATACAACCAAGTCTCCAATTCAGACATTTAACAAGCGGTTTCTTGTAAGTACGATTTCCAATAAAAAAAAGTTCCACATTAACAGATGTCAACCAGTGCATCGAACTGTTTTTCCTCCATGAAGGTATCATGGAGTGTATTAAAACTTAATGAAACTAATTATACGCATTCGTTTCCAGAAAACTGATGATCATCTCAGAGGGGAATTCCGTCCACGATTTCGAAGTAAGTTCTTTTTAAATCTACATCTACATCCTTCTTTCTCAAGTTTGTCAGGACTAGCTGTCAGCAAGTCTTGGCATAAATGTGTCAAGCCTTTTTTTTTTTTACTTAATCCTACAGCTGCTTGCCAAAGATTGAGTGTTCTTCGTATCTCGTGGTATTCGTATAGTTTCTGTTGTTTGCAAGTTGTTGGTTCACATACACGCTGTATGAAATGCACCTTGCCCGAGAAACCCAGTCCATTTAACTGCATTTACTGCGAGAGGCAGCAACTGATTACCAATATGATATTTATAGCATAAGAGAAGGAATGTAAAACTTTGCTGCTTTATTTAATTTTATATTTCGATGTCTTCCTCTTCATCTTTCTTTCCGTCATCAAACACTAATAGAATNAAATGTAAAGCTTTGCTGCTTTATTTAATTTTATATTTCGATGTCTTCCTCTTCATCTTTCTTTCCGTCATCAAACACTAATAGAATGACTTTGTGGATATTTAGCACATTCTTTACTGCTCTGTACCGATAGAACCAATCATTGGGTAGGGGTTNATGACTTTGTGGATATTTAGCACATTCTTTACTGCTCTGTACCGATAGAACCAATCATTGGGTAGGGGTTGTTCTCGTCTTTTCATTGTGAATATGGGTTACTTCTTTCTCTTCTCAATTTACACATAAAACTCATGACGGGTGGCACTGTCTTAAATGAAGCCATAAATAGCGTGTAAAGCGGGGGGTGGGGGAAGTATTTGACATCCTCATCACTATCAAACACACGCACCAGTACCAATTTAAGGCGATACAAGCATTGCAGTACAAATAAGTTGTGTAACGTGCTTGATCATTCGATTTACTTTAACTAGCCTCTCGTCATATTTTCCCCATTGTAGCGTTGATTAATGCAGAATTGTATGCCTAGAGCTTCCTCTTATATTATTGAAAAGAGGACATTAAAAATACTTTCAGCACTTCAGGCAATCAAATTATACAAACTTCTTGTTACTTCATTAATTTTTACATCATCGATGTCGACGTATCGTACAGGAACTGCCAGCTGTTTCAAATCAGAAGCATCTTTGGTTTCATCCACTATTTTCAAGATAATATTTATTTTCATAATTTAGTTTTAAAACACATGGATGTGTTCATTTTGACATTCAGACAAACAGTAACCACTATACCACAAACNATGTAGCACGTCGTTTGCTGCTACCGTTGCTGCGTGGGTCAACGGTGCTGGTTTTAGAGGCAGTTCAAAAAGTAATAAATTATTTTTCACAGACGAAAAACCTCCGTGACAGGCAGGCTTGGAAAAGAATGTTCTATTCGGGCGAAAATCCGGTAAAACGGGGAGATCGAAAGACGCAGGGTGTCTCAGTATTCTGTAAATAAATGGAAAAATAATGGAAAAAGTTGACTTAAATAAATGTAATTGCATGTTTCCATCCATTTGACTAAATGTATTTAATCATTTGTAACAGCCATTATTTGTTTAGCGGCTAGTACGTTCGCAATCCACCACGACGATCTGGGTTGAATTCTCTGTTGGGTCATGTGAGATTATTTATTTACGATGTCGATGGCCGGAAGGTTTTCTCGGTGTACTCCCGTTTATCCCGCCCTTGTATTCCAGCGCTGTTCCAGCGTAGGGTCTCACTTCACTGGGACGACGAGCGCCTACGGCCCCGTACGTCAGTAAGTCTGAACAAGAGAAACCTTGTAAAACCTTTTTCAATTTTCGATGTNAAGACATTTCCTGTACTAAGAGAGTCGTCTAATTCATCATGACGTCGGAATGCTAATCCGTGTCTGCGTAAAAAAAGAATTTACTTTCAGTAGAACCTTGCCCTCACTTCTGTTCTCTTCTGTTTTTCTCGAACTCTGAGAAGCAGATGAAGCCGTCTTCCTGAGTGAAGTGGGATTTAGTTCGCAAGAAAAGTGTTACAGAATTCTTATTTTGCAGCAATAAATCTAATAACAGGATACTAATTTCTGACTAACTGTATCCTATGAGGAGAGACTTGTTATTTGTCTCAGCCTTCAGACTACTTAATTAGGCCAAGTGTATCATATGATTCAAATATATTGGTAAGTATTTATTTTGTTGTTCTTGGAAAATTGGTTACTTTGTGGAATCCAGGTGGACATCTCTTCTTCAGACCTTGGTATTGAAATACACTTTCCACTTGTCTCGGCGCGTCAGTATTCTGCGCAAGAATAGTGACGAGAAAAAAAACAAGACGGAGCAGCTACAGCCAGATCCTACCATCTCCAAATGGTACCCTAACCTGACCGATCCCTTCAAATAAATACAAAATAATGAGAAAGTTTCCTACGGAAATGTTATACGCCGTTTATTAACAGGTTCGTTCTCCTAAGGAAAAAAAATACTGAATATACAAAACATTGATTTTATTTATCAGTATAAAAATACTATGAGAATAGACACTACAATTATTTGGATCATGAAAATAATACAAATAACCACCATACATACTTTACATTAGAAACATAGAAGCTATAATGCTTAAATACAACAATTCTTTAAAGTGAATTTGCGGTGGAATAATTCTGAATTCTGTAAGCAAACACAATCAGCCATGAGGCAGCGATACCAAATACATTATTTTTCATGAAATGCCTTAAAGCTTGGCCGTGAAGCGGCTTACGTTTATTTGTGTGCCGTTCCAAGATTTCAATATAAGTAAACATTAAAAAAAAAAGTGGTCTAAAAAAAGTTTATCTGCCTAACTTACTCTTACATATTTTTGCCTTAGAAATACTCATCTGAGCACGAGAAATCACCATTTTCCTCCGCTGGTCATATCCGTCCAAAGCTTCAGCTCAACCTCTTCATGATGTCTCGGCTGACCATCTGACCTCGAGGAACGGCTTTCCTCGGCTCTTTATAGTCGAAAACCCGACCACAAAAACTTCTAGACGTGCTCAATTTGGCAATAATATCTATAAAAATGTAACTTGATAAATCAGGCAGGTGAATTCACAAATAGCGCATGCGCACTATACCGCAGCATCATGACAGTTCGAGGACACAACCTACAGCTTGTGACGTCACGTCTCTAGTAGCGCTGGAGTGCGAGACTCGGCGCTCGCCGGCAGTAGGAAGTCATGCTTCGACGAGGCAGGAATGCTGCTGGATTGCTAATCGGTGGCGGACCCATTCCACCACTTACATGTAGCTCGTCATTTACTGCTACCGTTGCTGCGTGGGTCAACGGTGCTGGTTTTAGAGGCAGTTCAAAAAGTAAGAACTTATTTTCCACAGANCTGCTACCGTTGCTGCGTGGGTCAACGGTGCTGGTTTTAGAGGCAGTTCAAAAAGTAAGAACTTATTTTCCACAGACGAAAAACCTCCGTGACAGGCAGGCTTAGAAAAGAATGTTCTATTCGGGCGAAAATCCGGTAAAACGGGGAGATCCTTTCTGCGTCCCACAGAGTCATAAGACTAAATAAATGGAAAAATAATGGAAAAAGTTGACTTAAATAAATGTAAATACATGTTTCCATCCATTTGACTATATGTATTTAATCATTTGTAACAGCCATTATTTGTTTAGCGGCTAGTACGTTCGCAATCCACCACGACGATCTGGGTNGTATTTAATCATTTGTAACAGCCATTATTTGTTTAGCGGCTAGTACGTTCGCAATCCACCACGACGATCTGGGTTCAATTCTCTGTTGGGTCATGTGAGATTATTTATTTACGATGTCGATGGCCCGAAGGTTTTCTCGGTGTACTCCCATTTATCCCGCCCTTATATTCCAGCGCTGTTCCATCGTAGGGTCTCACTCCACTGGAACAACGAGCGCCTACGGCCCCGTACGTCAGTAAGTCTGAACAAGAGAAACCTTGTAAAACCTTTTTCAATTTGCGATGTNACGAGCGCCTACGGCCCCGTACGTCAGTAAGTCTGAACAAGAGAAACCTTGTAAAACCTTTTTCAATTTGCGATGTGTAAAAGTTTATATAATGGAAACAACAGAACATACCTTAAAAGTAAACAGAAACGTCGAGAGGAACATGTGTTTCGTTCTAAAAAGTTAACCCGATAATTTCCGAAAGTGTCCGAGGGATGATGAAGTTGGNTCGAGAGGAACATGTGTTTCGTTCTAAAAAGTTAACCCGATAATTTCCGAAAGTGTCCGAGGGATGATGAAGTTGGAATATTTAATGGTTCCCTTTGGTTCGCTTCGTCTACCGACTGCCCACTGACACTTGGCAAAGTGGTACGAGATGATGCGACGTCGTGTTGTTGTCCTTAACATTCCTCCCTCGATGACGCGTCGCTTTGGCACGCCACGCTTTACTTGGCGGGCTCCCATTTATCTCCATAGTGGAGGAAGTTTGCCTCGCGCCGCTTCGCTTCGTCGCGCCTCTGTGGGCTTGTGTACACTAGAGACAGTTCATGTGAGTTGGTGCAGGTTAATCAGGATTATTACACGTTAGTTTCCTTTATAGCAATCTTCAGTAAGTTTATGTTGTGTTTTGTTGGTTGCAATTGCTAAGTAATGCAGATTTATGTATGTAGTTTGTTTTAGTACAATACAAATTAAAGCAGATTGGCAAGAAACAGTTATGTTTTACTATTGGTGTACAAAACGTATATGCATTGCATCCTCGCCAATTGTACGTTGTCTAGTGGTTATTTACTGAACGAAAACACAGTTAAATTCTCCATAAGCGTAACGTATAACCAATAACATTAGCAGAATATTTATATCGTACATAAGATGCCACTTAACCTCAGATTCAAATATGTCCTACTGCTGCACAAGTTTTCCACAGCATGTGAACGTGAAGGGACGATAAAACGAGTCAATATACAATACCGATCACACTTTTTTTTTCAATTGGCAATGGTTAAGAAACAAGAAGTTAGTGATGTAACCCATGAGGTAGCTTTCCTCTACATATGTGCAAACAAAATTTATGAAGTTCTGAAAATCTTAGATGGTAGGTAGGCCTTGACTCTCGTTAACAGCACTACCATAATAGATGGAACCAGAGACATAGGTAACAGTAAAGCGACACAATTACAAATGTACACATACACAAATGCCTTTCCCGGGACTCAAACGCAGAGAAATCTTGTATACTATTAGTTAGTACATAACCAACAGCTTTATGGAGGTAGGATTAACAGCATCAACTTCCGATGTAATCATTCTAATGTTTTCGTTGATTGGGTTTACAAAGCTGAAATATTTTCAGGGCCGTCATTCTGAAACAAAGTTTCTGAGGCACTTAAATCAGGCGTGTTTGCATGTTCTAGCGTAGCGTTACTTATGTTAAGAACTTGGTGGGAATCGGTTGATTGGTTTCTGAGATATGACATAAAACTTTATTTTATTATTTGGCGCTATCGTGCATACGCTTCTTAAAAAGAGGCTCTGTATACGCTGCTTCTGATAAATACTGTCAATATACAAAGTTTGTTTAATATGGTTAAATTGGTTAATAGGCATGGCCAACTTTATCTAAATAATTTATATTGCCGCCATTTTGAAAATCAGTATCTGACCCACTTAAATCATGCAAGTTTACATGGCTTTCTGTAGCACTACTGATGTATGAAATTTGGGGGACATAAATTGAATGGTTCTGGAAATATAGCATAAATATTCAATTTTCTCACCTGGTACTATCTTATAAAATGTCGGCAAAAGAGGATCTCTGTAAGTATAATTGATTCAAATAATGAATACTCCTAGCATATAAAATTGGGTTGAATTTTGTTTGTTAAAATATTTAATAGATATAGAAACACCATTTAAAAATAAAACCTGACACACTTAAAACATATAAGTTTACATGGCCGACCGTAGAACTACTTGCGTATAAAATTTTGTGCTAATCGGTTAATTCGTTTTCCCAAGATACGATATAAAATATCAATTTTTTCATATGACGATCATTATAAATAGCAGACGAGAAGGTTATGCATTATCACATTTGATTGTTGTCACAGATACTGAAAAATATATAATAAGGTTGAAACGGTTCGGCACATATGGCACACTACACTAAAATATTTACATGCATATTATTTTGGAAGTATATGATTGTGCCTTTAAGTCATGTAAATAAAAACGGACTTCAAAGTATACCTTGTCGCATGAATTTGGTGGGAATTGTACAATTTTTTTTTTCGAGAAAGGCATAAAAACCTTAATTTTCATTTAGTGTTATATTAAAAAAATGGCGGCGAAAAGAGTTTATGTATTAGCTCATTTGATGTTTACATATATACTGCCAGCATACAAAGTTAGGTTGAGATTGGTTACATGGTTTCGTAGATTTAGCATACTAAGCTCAAATGTTTATATGGTCACTGTTTTGAAAATAAGAGCTTGACCCTCCTATAACATATACAATTTTATAGCTTACCACAGAACTACTCATTTATCAAATTTGGCTGGGATGGGTTAATTGTTTCCCGGAATATTACATAAAAACTTTATTTCTTCATGAGGCGTTATCTTACAAAACGTCTTACAAAAGTTGCTATATCTCGGTATATATAATGCATATAATAGAAACATTCAGGATACATAGTTTGGTCGAAATCGGATAAACGGTATGGTATATATAGCAAATAAACCTACAATGTTGTATGGTCCCCATTTTGAAATAAGTGCTTTATCCATTTCAAATGCTAGGTTTACATTATATAATTTTGGTGTGGTATTATTTACTTGCCAAATTTGGCGATAATCAGTTGAGTTGCTTTCTATATGTAACGTAAAATATATTTTTTTCATAAAAAGGTTATATTCAAAACTGATTAACAACAATATCAAGCTCTAAATTCAATTGCACTGTCAACATACAAATTTGGGTTTAAATCGGTAAAACGGTTCCTGAAATATGACATAGCAACATAAATTTTACAGGGTTCGCCATTTTGCAAATAAGCCCCCAATCTGGCTGTAAACTGTAAAAGTCGGATGTCCTTACTAAGTACTAAATATGTACAGAGTTAAGTGAAATTCTGTTCTCGACTTCAAAAGATTTTAGTAGACACAGCCTGGCACACCTACATACACTCACATACACACAGGCAGAGAAGAAAGTGATTTCATTAGCATATCTATCCTTCGGAAAGTACGCTAAAATCTGGTCTTCCATGGATTTGCTTGTTTTTTATTTGTTTTATCTTCGTTTACTGCCATTCTATTAGTACCACTGGTACTTAAATCGTATGTTAATCAGAAAGTAAGAGATCGACCAGAGTTTTAGCACNTGCCATTCTATTAGTACCACTGGTACTTAAATCGTATGTTAATCAGAAAGTAAGAGATCGACCAGAGTTTTAGCACTTTGAACAGAGCCATCATAAAAGTCTTGAGAAGAACCATTGAAAATATTAAAACTTCTGGGAAGGGAGTGGAATAAAGTCCTCCTGCTTTCACTTGGCTGAAACCAGATACATATTCCAGGCAATTAGAGTTGTGTCAAATTCAACACTACTTGAATTTAAGAAATTAAATTGGTTATACTTGATAATAGCTCAACAAACAACAAAGCATTTAAGTTGTCTATCCAAAAATTAGATTATATGCAATAAATAACCTAAATTTAATTGCGATACGACCTTTCTGTATGNTTAAGTTGTCTATCCAAAAATTAGATTATATGCAATAAATAACCTAAATTTAATTGCGATACGACCTTTCTGTATGCAGCTCTTGCCACAAATGTCCTTCGTTTGCTAGAGTTCTGCAATTTTGAGCACTACAGATGATATTTAAGTAAAATTTGTGTGTTAAAGTTCACGGTTACCTAGAGGATGACGGTCGTTCAGAATGAATTGGTCTGTCAACTTGGTGCTCAGAAATTGAGTCGTATTGGTGGTTGGACTCGAACTACTGAATATCTGACATCTGCCACGTGTGGAAGAGGACGTGTCGTTCATGACCATCAAAGACATAAACGACTTCAAGCGAACGATATATTTAACTAGTGAGCCGGCCCAGCTTCGCCCTGTTACAATTAAGTTTTACAGTGATACACTAATAAATAAATTGGGAAAAGACAATTCATTTATGTGAAAACAGAATTACAAAATTATACTATGTTTGCCTAGGTTTTTAACTGATTACAGCAACCCAAAAGGAAGGAAATATGTTTTACCTGATAGCCAAGAGGTAGGGTATTGTTTTTGGAGTGTATTTGTGCTACTATCGCGTAGTTACCACATTTCCGCTTTCCAACGTCGATGTATGGAAATCAAAACGTGAGTTTCAACAAGTTGTAGCTTTAGGAATAGGTGTACGTAGGTACTACTTTTTGCGCTTGGCTTAGGGATCTTAATCGATCACCAAAGTTAAGCAACGTTCCCAGCGGCACACATTTAGATCGGTAACCGTTTTGTGGCATAACATCTGAGCGCTTCCGGGCTTCGGAGGGCACGTTAAATAGNATACACTAATAAATAAATTGGGAAAAGACAATTCATTTATGTGAAAACAGAATTACAAAATTATACTATGTTTGCCTAGGTTTTTAACTGATTACAGCAACCCAAAAGGAAGGAAATATGTTTTACCTGATAGCCAAGAGGTAGGGTATTGTTTTTGGAGTGTATTTGTGCTACTATCGCGTAGTTACCACATTTCCGCTTTCCAACGTCGATGTATGGAAATCAAAACGTGAGTTTCAACAAGTTGTAGCTTTAGGAATAGGTGTACGTAGGTACTACTTTTTGCGCTTGGCTTAGGGATCTTAATCGATCACCAAAGTTAAGCAACGTTCCCAGCGGCACACATTTAGATCGGTAACCGTTTTGTGGCATAACATCTGAGCGCTTCCGGGCTTCGGAGGGCACGTTAAATATTCTGCCCTGGTTGTTATCGATTAATAGCAGTCGTTAAGCCATTTCAGAGGTCCTTGGGTGGCCTGACAAACTCAGACACCAGAGGAAAAAAATTTGTCGGTCACGTGCCCAGCCGTTGCAGAATTATGTTTTGTTGTTATTCCTACAGGAACCGTACGGTTTTCCGAGATAAAAAGTATCCTACGTCCTATTCCAGGACCTAAAGTACCTACATACCAAATTTCATCAAAATCCGTTCAGCCGTTATGGATCTGAGTGGTAACAAACATACACACACACATTCACACACAGACTTTCGCATTTTTAATATTAGTAGGATGTGTGTTTTCTTACGTTTTCCTGGATTTGTCGTGTCTGTTTTCATCTTCAATCCACGAACAGCACTTTTCTATGAGATAAGCACGTAGTTCAGTAGCGAAGTGACCACTTGTCCTTCGTTTTCAAGCAATAGCTTCTGTGTTCATAGCTGAGTATTATCAGACTAGTCGGCAGAGATATGCAAACAATAAGGTGCGCCCATTTGTTATCTAAGACGCTAATGGCCTTTGTTACTACTTCTGTTATATCGCGGTAATTTCTGCATAATCGCAGCAGATATTTAAGTCAAATATCAATACCGGCCGACCCGGCCACACAGATATGGCCAATAAATTATATTGAACGTATATTGCGTGTTAAAGACTAAAAACAATCCAAAAGGAAAATTAAAATATTGTCACAATTTTTTACGGCCTAAAGGTAGTAAAATATATACTTACAATTATTTTAAGTTCCTGTATCCGGCAAATATGGCTTAGTGATAGCAGACAATTTTTTTCATTTAGATGGCAAAAAAAAAGTTTCTTTAAACTTTTTTTAAATGGTGAATTCGTTATTACTTATTAGTACGATTTTTTTAAAGTTGGCGGGAGTATCCAGGTTCTTAAAGAGACCAAGGTCTTAAATAATTATATAAGATAGTTAATTATTATTTACTAATTTATTTTCAAAAATCCAAAAATTACTGTACACATACTATCTCAACCATAATGGCTACACATGTTATTTACAGCTAATATTTGCATAACCGTCCGTCACCTAGCAGAAATTAACAAAATGCAGTATTTTAAAATAGTCTTTATAAACTGATTATTAACACTTATTGAGTTACTACTAACATTTACATATTTGATATCTGGCAGTTCCAGTATTTACCATCAAGTTTGCATCACTCGTCTATTCAGTCCCACCTTGTTTCAATCCAGATATCACCAGTTTTTATTGTCCGGAATGTTCTGGAGCGCCCCGAGCGCTCCCGTACACAGCCGCATTCGTCGGCTACTCGCGCACTCTCGCACCATCGTCCGCCTCCGGTTCTCTTCTTCGTTCACTGTTTGCCGCACTTCGCCAGATGGATGTCACAGACTACCGACCCTCCAGCTGCGGCGGTATTTATAGTGTCGGTGCGCCTTGGCCCAGAACCTTCTTCACACTTCAGGGGTGGTAGCATCGAGTGAAGAGACGACCTGGAAGTTCGTGCAGTAGTCCGCAGCCACCAACTCCTCCAGCAGGGGGGGGGGGGATGAGGTGATGCCAGTTAGGTCAGCTGTCAATCATCCCCCCTCCCCACAGGCCATCGGGTGAAGAGATTTGGGCGGCTCTTAACATTGTGGTCTTTAGAGCCGATGAGGGTGAAGTGAGGTGAGTATGGAGCAGCGCCGGAATGAAGAGGTGGGGAAAACAGGTGATTCTCGAGAAAACCCGCAGACCAGCTGCATCGTCCAGCACGATTCCCACTTGCAAAAATCCGAAGTGACCCGGCCGGATATTGTACCCGATTCGCCCTGGTGGGATGTGAGCAGTCTAACCGCTCAGTCATCGCTGCCCCCAGGCCATCGGGTCCGCTCCGCAGGAGGGGCGGGTAGGTCGTGTTGAGCCACCCCCTACCCCACGGAGGTCAGTCTTCCTCGATCGGTGGGTAAGGGGTCCGCGCATGTCAGTATCATAAAATACTTTAATACATTTTGTCATACACTAACCTGGACATCACTAAATCCGTTAGAGCTTAAAAGAGCCAAATATCGTTCCACATTAAAACATGCGAAGATTCATCTCAGTAACGACATTATGTAGAGTAGGCCTATTGCGTAGCCCACCGCACATTAATACGTATATCAAGTAATATCGGAAGTATGAAGCAGTTCTCTTTGGAACAAATTCATAACAGCGTTAGATTAATATAAAATACGTAAAGTAATATGGTTTATTGCAATTGCTAAACATGTTAATTTCCTTTGTGCTTAAGTAGCTTATTGAAATTGTTTTGTATCACGAGTTTACTTTCCACCCAAGAATCTCTCCTGATTTTCTTTGCTACTACATGAAAGAGTAAAACATGGACACTCCTTGCTACAAAAATTATTGGGATATTCAACGTAAAAAATGTAACTACAAATAAATCTACAAGATAATGAGCTACGCTATACAGAAAAATTGTAAAATGATTTAGCTTTGTAAGCCATTAAAACCAATCAGCCTAAATTGCCGTTTCTTCGACAGATTACGTGAAATAAAAATAATGTCAAATGCGAAGTTTTGGGTTTCGACGAATAGGAGGATGGCAAAACAAAATAATGTACAGTGGATAATATAAGAAAGTTTTCTCCGGTGGTTCACATAAATTTTTTATGTCAATTTTGTCATGAATGGAAACAAATAAATCTTCCTCGTAGCACACATTATTTTGTTACCTTGGTAATAAGACCACAGTTCATTTAACACACAGCATTTCCCTGAGTCAGAAATGAACAGGTTTTATCTGTGTAACCGAATCGCGTGCATTAAAGTTCGAAAAATAAAGGCTTCAAACGGAGACAATAGTCAATGAAGAAACGATTACTGGTTTCAGTAAATAAATCGAGAAGTTCAATAGGCTCTGAAATAAATTACAAATAAATTCTGAGTGTCGTATATGTAGATGTGGTGAATTTTCTCGGGTACATGTCTTAAATGCATTATAGCAATATACATGTAATTAATTTCCGAATATGGTATTAACCTTTACCATTGTTGATTTCTCAATCTTAACTGGCTGATAATTAACCGCNGTAATTAATTTCCGAATATGGTATTAACCTTTACCATTGTTGATTTCTCAATCTTAACTGGCTGATAATTAACCGCATAGCTTGGTTGAACAAAAAGAGGTTTATAAAACACAACCAAGTTTCAAGTAGCAGAAATAAAACTGCAAGTGTATGAACAGAACGGTGAGATTTACGACAGTACTCATATGTCATGGCGAACACTGCACTAGTCATAAACATCTAATGTCAATTAAATGTGCTGAAAACGAAACCTTTATCTATATACCACTGCGAAAACAATCGTTTCTTTGAGTAAAGGGATTATGGGGACTTTGGCATATCGGGACCTGGAACTGGACCGTCGAACCTGTTCGTGCTGTCAGTCCTGTTGGCCGGTGGCCATCTTGGATTCAGGNATCGGGACCTGGAACTGGACCGTCGAACCTGTTCGTGCTGTCAGTCCTGTTGGCCGGTGGCCATCTTGGATTCAGGTGACCTTGACTTTTTACCTTTTACCCCAAAAATACAAAAAATAAAAAAAAACTGTAAAAAATATATTTAAAAATTATTTTAAAAATTACAAATTATTAAGAAATTTTTAATAAATTCATTTTTAAATACTTAAATTTTTGGAGGTCCTCAACAACCCCATCCTGCCCTACTCACTCCATCATATTTGTAAATGGAGTCTACCATTTTAGCCACCTTCTGCCATTTTGGTCGGTGGAGTCCACAATCTTGGTAGGTGCATTCCATCTTGATAGACGTCGCAGCCACCGTCCGTCATCGTGGTAGGTGCAGATGTTCTCCATTTTTGCCGGTGCAGTCCGCCATATTGGTTGGCGCAGTGTGCCATCTTGGTAGGCTTCACAGCCAACAACCACCATCTTGGTTTTTTCGTTTGTCATTTGTTTATACATTACTGAAGTTTGTCTGTCACCTTAGTTCGACCGCCATCTTGGTTACGTTTGTCATTTGTTTTTTGCATTGCTGGTGCTGTCACCAGAACCACGCCCAGCAGACAACTGACTCCTCCCAATCACCCCTTCCAATATATTTAATTTACCAATTGCCCCGCCATTGATACTCGTTGGCTTATTGCCCAACCCCTTCCAATATATTTAATTTTTCCACCAATTTTTGCATTCGCTAATTAGTCGGGTGCTTTCGGAAACCTTCGTTCGACCAATTAGTCGATTCCCATCCAACCCTCATTTCTCGTTGACTAACTGCCCCACTCCCATTACACCTTTGACCAATTATCCACCTTCGTTCTACCAATAAGTCGGCTAGCCTCGACCCCCCACCACTGATTTTCATTGGCTAACCTCGTCAAGTGACAATCTGTTGTATTGGCTAATTGCTCGTGCGATTTCGGAAACCTTCGTTCCGACCAATCGGCGGCCTTTTTAATCGCTAGTGCTGACTATATTTTCCCCTTAAAAACTCTTTATAAGACGCACCCTGAGCCCCCTCGGGAAATCAGTTATTTTTCTCGCTCTTAGAAATGTACGTGTGTTGTCCGAGTGGCCATAAAATCCTTTCGGCCGTGTTGACATTTGTGAGGGTGCGCTCGCTTAGTGCCTTGGACAAACGGGACGAGTTGCCGTACCTGCCGAAAGAATTTCTCATGGTCTAAGCACCTTACGAAATTTCGACCGTATTCAAGTATTTGCCGGCCTACCAGCAGCAGGACGAAGACATACGGGACTGCCTCCCGTGCAAGTAGTGTTTCGAGTGCTGCACCACCTTGGTTCCCGACACGCCGCATCGTAGGGGTTGGTGCAAGGCCCGCCGAGCAGCCCTCGCGACGTCTGCGCCCGTTGAAGACGTCGGGTGGGCAATTAGTCAATGAGAATCAGGGGTGGGACAGTTGGCGAATTAAATATATGGGAAGGGGGGAGTGGAGTAGGTCAGTCGTCTGCTGGGCGCGGTTCTGGGGACACCACCAGCAATGTAAAACAAATGACAGACAAACACCAAGATGGCGGTCGAACGAAGGTTAGAGACAAACTCCAGTAATGTATAAACAAATGACAAACGAAAAAAAACTAAGATGATGGTTGGTGGCTGTGACGCCTACTTAAATGGCGGACTGCACCGACCAATATGGCGAATGGCTGCACTTACTAATATGGCGGACTGCACTGAGCAAAATTGAGGACGGCTGCACCTACCACGATGGCGGACGGTGGCTGTGATGCCTACCAAGATGGCGAAATGCACCTACCAAGATTGCCGACTGCATCGACCAAAATGGTGGACGAAGGCTGTGATTCCTACCAAGATAGTGGACTGCACCTACCGAGATGGTGGAATGAGAATGGTTGGAGGAGAGTGTGGTAACCTCTGGAATTTCAAATTTTTTTTAAATTAATTATTTAAATAAATGGTTCCCTAATAATTTTTAAATATTTTTTGGGGTCAAAGGTTAACGGTTAGGGTCACCTGGAATCAAGATGGCCACCGGTCGATCGGAATGACAGAGCACTTCTTTGGATGCTGTATTTTCTGTGGCCGTTGTCTTTATTGTCCGCATTTGCACAAATCTCGTCCACCTTGCTGAATCTAGTGCATTGTTGAGTACTCGACACCAGAAGAGTAAATTAGTAATGATTTACCAATGTAAATACAAAAAAAATATGTACATCGTATTTAGTCGTCAATTTCTAAAAAAAATCTATATATTTATTTTTAAAGGGAGATATTTGCCTGCACTACTTAAACCATATAAATATTTTCGTGTGGGTTTAGCCTTACAGGACAAATAAAATAATCATACCATCATCCGGACTGGGCTTCGAAACATTAGTTGCTACCATAGTCGGTTAGTTGACGAACCCATATGGGTGTTGGTTGTTCACGACCGCTCTTTTTCACTTTTTAACGTAAATAAAGGTTGATGAATGGTTTTCCTGCGAGTACTGCCGCTTCCCCAGACACTGTCTTATCTCGCCCTATAGCGGAGAGTAAGATTTTACCAGTCCTTGTACTGAGGAGATATCACACACTAACACGACTTTGTATATTATTGTTCTTACCTAACATTTCTAGTCCGTATGCCGACACAATTGACATGATGTCTGTTGATAACACCTTTCCCATGGCGAAAGATACTTCCGTGCCAAGCGATTATAGCTTTCAGTATAAAAATCAAGCACGGCCCTCGCAGGGGAGGTATTCAGGCACACTTAGTCAACACTGTAAGTATATATATACATAATATGCCAGTTGACAACAAAAACCTTAATATCGTACATGTGTTGTTAATCGCTGTTACTTACATATCGTACCGAGACCCCTGCTTTCAGAAAGACATGTGGTCAGGTCAGAGTACAATCTTCATTCCTAATATTTGTCCAGTACAGTGCCGGGGCTAAAAGCTGAGGCACCGTTCACTGCGCCAACCCTTTACTTGAAGAGGGATATTTCCTCCCCCAATATCTCCATCATGCGGAGTTTCAGTCACTGCCACCGCTAGTCTACCCTCAATTGTTCGATCTCCAAAGAGATCTCTTATGTGGAAATGCGATCATCCCTTGGTACTACTTTAACTTTCCATGGCATTTATGATCTTTTTTTTTTAGAAAACTACCCTTTATCGAGAGCTTTCAGTTTCTTCACAAAGAAATTCCGGTTTTGAGCCCAATGGTCTCAATAGTTCTACATCTCACGCATAGATAGGACAAAGCCACATGGGAAAGATACATATTTATTGCAGCGACGATACCGGTAGCATGAGAACCGCTCAACTCTGCCTTGTTTTATTAATACAGGGGACAGCACGAAGATCCAGGTCACCTGATCAGTTTTCCAGAGGTACGTTTTTCACGATTCTCGGAAACTAGTGCATGTTACTGCGCCTACGCCTCAACGAGGGACAATCTGCCTCTTACCTGGACATGCAAAGGACGCAGAACTTTTTATTTTATTTTTTCAAGGGAAATTGGTTGTAATTTACTAAGCTCGCTCAATTCACTTGGGTGAAGCCATTTGAAGAGATGGAACTGCATCGTAGTGTACAGAAATTCTACTGCAAATAAATATCAAGAAAGGCACGCTTCGTTTATTGACTCCATATTTTTAATTTCAAGTGAGCTTCATTAGGCAAAAGTACCTCAGCAACCAAACTTGCTTAGTTGCGATAGCTATAAAAGCAAAAATCGCGTTAATTGAAACAGTTAAGTGTTAAGTAAAGTACTTTAATTAATGGTGGCAAGTTTATATTCAGGTAACATTTATTTATAAGCGTATGATGTTTCGACTTAGTCTCTAATGGCAGCCGCACTTATTTATTATTTTCTCACTCCAAAACTAACTTTAAGAACCACATTGCCTATGTTGTCCTGTTATGCAAGCATTTTGATAGTCCCCAAAATTATTTTGTGAAAATATACAGTGCTATTCTCATATAAAATTTATCTGCGGAGTAGAATATTCGTTGCTCACGCCAAATAAAAATATTCCAGCAAGTCAAAGTGAAAATATAGTTATTGTGCAGAAGCAATTCACTGTAAACACAGCGTCTTCAAGTGGTAAAAACAGTAACGACTTAGGTTAAGTAAAACTGTTCAAACTTCACACAAATCATGTTTCATGGATGACAGTTCTGGAATAGATACAAAAGGAAGAGTAGAACATACCATCTTTGAGAAATAAAAACTTGAATGTGAAAAACATGGTACTAGCATAGTTGCTGAAAAAATTTCAAATGAACATTAAACGGTTACAGTCTGAGAATAAATAATTTTGCATTCTCAGGTATTTTACCAGTCAATAAATAATATAAAAGAAAATTGTGTATGTGAACCCAGAAAACCACATTAAAAAATCTAACTGGAGAGTAAACTTTTTACGTCATATTTTTATTCAAACGGAGGGGCTATAGAATATCTTTTTCCAATACATAAATAGATTAATATTTTTTCCTAAAATAAAGTAGCCCTTCAATAATAGATTATTCCTGTTGCTTGGCAGTGAAAAAAAAAAGCAGTCCAACATCTCTGTTTAATTAATATTGTTTGTCTTCAAATCTTCATCACTGGTAAGAAGAATTAATTTATTCGTTAAACAAGAAATCAATCGTCTTAAATACTCGATAAAGAAGTATTCTGGCTTTGATACTCCAAGCCCATTGTTGTCGAGTATTTTAAGGAAAGTGGTAAGCCACGTCGTTAAGAAACTAAATTAAAAATAATGTTATCCTGTTTCTTTAGTATTTTTTATTTGATGAAGACTCTGTGTCCATTGCCAATGCCATTGTGTTGTCCGAGCGGTCTTTGCTGCTATCGTGTTGCGACCGGTTCCACGTCTGTTCCTCCACCGAGCCGAAGATGAGGTAAATGAAGAAAGGAACGACATTCACGCCAGCAGCTACGTAGAAGACCTTGTTCCATGCAGACAGTGTTTGCTGAAACAAAACAGAATAATATCATGTGTTTGTCCAACAATGTGTCTTGTATGAGGTTGGTCTAGACTAATTTCATACTCCCTCATTGTGACAATGATTTACAGAGACATAGAAAACAGGAATATTTATATTTGATATTTGATTATTTTTCCCGGCAACGAGCGATTACGATTGTGTCCTATGACATGCTGGGCACAAAACACTTGTATGTTTGTGTAGCTTTTGTAATCGACCAAAAATGTTAGACGTGTACTGAAGGACTGTGAGCCAGTAGGAGACACTTAAAAATAATGATCGAATCATGTGCAACCAAAGCATTAGAAAATTTGGTATACCGTAGTACAGTGAAATTAAACATACAAACTATTAAACTAGGAAATTTCATTTTGCTACACATGTGTATATTTCCTTAAAATAATTTTGTTTCCAACAGATATAAATTGAGTGGATATTGTATTGAATAAGTTCATCCGTAAGTATATACGCTTTTGTTTCCTTGTACAATATCTGGGACTTCAAAAACTGTACCCTGGCCACTTCGTATACTCTATCTGTTGGATAGTCGTATTTTGTTTATTGTAATGTACTGTGGTTTATTTTTTTAATCAATACGCTGGTAGTTAGCTAAACTATTCCAATTATCAGAAGAATATTATCTATCATACTTTCAAATAAATCTCGCCCGGATAACAATAACTTAACGCGAACAGTATAGTTAACGTCATATGGCATGTAAACAATGGCGGTTGTAGCACTGGGGTTGCTTAGATAAGTGAAAACTGAGAAGAAAGTATATGTAATTTTCTATTATTACTAATCGTTTGGTCTCAACGGTCCCCAGAATCTTGCGTATGATCGTATATGTGGCACCGCACCATCTACACTGTAGTGCTGTGATGAAGGAAGTAAATCATGCGTTGTAAAGTTCTACATGTGATGCATCGTGATAGCAAACATTAATACACGCCACTGTACTCTACAGGCATAAGAGGCGACCTAGCGGCCCACAACACTTTGTTAGACGTGCGGGATTTACATCAAATGTTCCAATTGTCCACCGTCCATTCCATGGCTTCCAACCTCCACATGTGCGTAAGTTGCCTAAACATCAGGGTTCAACAACTTCTTTGTGTAGTGGTAGCGGTGATGCACAATGGGGCCGCTGCGACCAAATACATACATAGTATATATTTTCTTCGCAGTTTTCACTTCTCCACGCAACTCCGGTGTTACAATCCGCAATATTTTACATGTTGTATCGTTACTATCTGAATAAAATATATAAGGGTGCATTTATTTGTCCCTTACGTGATGTATTGCTGTGTAAATATTTCAAATACATGGACAACATATGTTCATATCCTAGCAACAAACTATGGCTAGATCCGTTAACGATCAAAATCAATGATAGCCTCCAGGTATATCAATAATAATTCTTTAACTCCAAGGGTTATTTTTACTTCACAATGTGCAAGCTGCGTAAACTACACGACACTTATTTCTGGAGCTATACTTATACACCGTACGAAAGTCATGTCATTACGACAGATGTGCACTAAAAAGTGCAAACACTTAACTCCAGGAACACTCGATACCAGTTCAACTCATTGACCAGTATTAAATTAGGTCCCTTCAGCATAAATATTTATATATAGTTAGTGTCAGTATACGAGTTACACTTTTTCCTGGAGAGGTCTTTTCTTATAGCGAACTCGAGACTTCTGGATATTCGCGTTTTCCAGAAAAGTAGCTGATACATAGTGGCGGAAATATAAGTACTAGCTTATGGATTATAAATAAACTTCAGTTGTATATGTCTCCAATCTGTGCCTGTTGTGAAATTAAATATACAAAAGGAGACACGAAATCGTTTTTATAATATTTATGTAGGAACGATTTGTCTCGTCAATCAGCATGCAGCATTTTTCTTATACAAGCCTGGGAAAGAATATAATGAAAAGGGAATTTCCTGACTTCCCCCAAATTGAATCGCACACTGGTCAGTGTACCACCACAAATATATTCAAAAATACGTAAATGTCTAGCCACAACAATTCTGTCAGTATAACCTTATTCATAAAATTTTCGCTCCACACATCTCTCCACGAGTACATCCATGAATCTGCTAGATGAGAACTTGAACTTTGTCATTCAATGTTCACCCACATATGATATATTTTTGATGCCACGTGACGGAAATACTGGACTTGGTCAGTTATGTAATACTAGTAAGACGAAAACAAGAAACACAAGGTAGGCGCCTGTTCAAACTATTTGCTTTGATTTTAAGAAAAAAAATTGTTTGCACGTTATGCTCGTACGACCTATTCCTATTTACAAAGGTCCTGCCAATGAAAGCATGAAACCACGAAATATATTCCAAACTTTATAAATAGAATTATTGTTACACGATAATTATTGTATTATCTAGACATGTTTATATCCGCTTGCATGAGGCTAGATATGCCGACACTAAATGGAAAATTAATGGGCGGTCTCGCTGCCTGGAAGTGAAATAAGTGAGAGGCTACATCTGCGAGCAATTTTCCATTCTGAAATAGTTGAATTTTTATTTGATTGTGTATATGAAACACGTTTTACTTCTTGCGAATTTGCAACACGTGACAAACTCGATCAGTTGGCTGTTTGAAGAACATAATCGTGGAATGCTGGAAATTTTTTGTGAGGTGACCGGAAACAGATAATCGTCGTGCATTGTCGTTTCGGTAAATCTCTTAAGACTTACCGAAACAAATATTTGTCATGCGTATATATCAGTTCACGTGTCTCAACATTTATAGCATATATAATATAAAACTATTGAATTTAAATTATTAATTAAGAAGGGCAGAATATAAGTGCATGAAAATATAAAATATTATTTAAAAGTATCGCCCAGCAATCAATAATTAAACTAAAAAAAAATTGGCAATATATATTAAAGTGTCATTAAAAAATGTTAAGAAATTATGTTTCAGAGTATGAAATACTAAAATGTTTAAGTTTGACGTGTTACAAATAATTTAAGAGTTCTGTAAACTAAAGACATTTATAAACAGAGAATTCAGCTATAGTCAATGATAAAAATAACGGATGATTTAAGACCAGAATACAAATTTTGGAACGAAGACCGGTAAAATACGCCAAGAGTGTAAAATAAAAAGGCATAATAAGGATTGAAAACCAGGTGACTCATTTCCACGAAAGATCCATCACTAAAAACGAATTAACTGTCGTTTCCTAGGTTCTGCATCGTACAGTATTTCAGCATGCATTTTTAGGGCAGGCATTTAACACATAGGCAGCATGACAGACAGAGCTGTTGGTGGGGGGTTTTATTGGGGTGTTCACTTTTGCACACCCACCTCTACCCCACACAAGCTTGTCATTACACCATCCGCAAGTTTACTTTATACATTCTTCCGTCTGGTAGGGAAAATCAGGTTTGTCTGTTGGGTAATGCGGTCGACTCCGCTGAGTATCGGCTACACGCCATCATATTTGATCCTACCTCCCGTAGAAACATCTCACAGATTTTCGTCTAATCGATACTGAAGAAATGTTAAACAGTTACATGCTCAAAAACTGTTATCATGGCAATCCTCTAAAAAACAATGAAAACTGCTCCATTGAATTCATAGAGGCGTCACTTATTATTACAAAGAATAAATTCCATTAAAAATAGTTAGCAAGCTCTCGCGACCGTTCCCTGCATGTGCTTGGCTTATGGGTTGTAGCACGTTACTGTCGTATTTTGTCCTGATGTTTCAAAATACGTTGCAGCCTCCATCTTCAGTAGCAGCAGCATCTGTTGTGCTCTCTACAGAGGGTCAAAAGGTAACAGCTAACGTTGCTGCTAATTAACACTGGATATGGATGTTGTAATGTATTCCGAAACGCCAGAACAAAATACTTTAATGATGCGGCTGCGAACAAGAAGCCAAGAACATCAATTCAATTTTTTTAATGGTGACCCGTTTTGAGTTCTAGTTGTATCCTTCGCTACGGCGCACTGGTTAACGCATCACTGCACTTATTCGCCAGTCGTTAGCATTTTTGACAACTAGTTCTTAGGTGATATAATTCTTCGTTGATAGAAAACAAATCAACGCACGAATAAATTTTTCTGTTATTATCTCCCGATATTTTCACGTTAATGCTGGCAGGGGTACTTACAATAATTTTGACAGCCAATTATAATAATTAGTTATATATATATATATATCACTCTTGAAATTACTAGTCAATAAAATTGGTTTTTAAATGCGTTAAAGATGAAATCGTTATACAACTAACACATAATTTGTAATTATATATCTTAACAAACGGTTAGATAGTAGACATATTGCCTATGGCGATGTTAATTTCTGTACGTGTTTGAAGAATACAGAGATAAAATGTAAAACAGGCATTCCCAGATTTTTCAGTTGACGAACAAAATGAATACAAGTTTTCGATGACTGGCATGTTACTGAGTTAAAATCAGTTTTGAGTGTTGGGAAACGTGGAGGGTGCTTAGCATGAATATATTTAGCGTCCATGGAGTTGAAATGGAATGGAGATGGAGCAACGACGGACTACAAGTGTGGGGGAGGAAAGGAGAGTGCCCCGAGGAATTCCGCCGGCCATCGGCAAGATCCACCAGATTGGGATCTCCGGGAATCGAACCCGCGCCGCCGTGATAGGAAAGGCGGGAGGACTACTTGTACGCCAACACAAGGCCCCGTTGGACTCACTGCTCCATATTATGAATGTAGAGAAGAAGAAAACATTATCTTCGTCATCTGTTCTTGATGTTTGTTATATTTATTTAATTTTTGTAAAAAAAAAAAAAAGACTTGCGCCGAATACGAGGTGTGTTCAAAAAATAAGGTGACTTGTTATTTTGTGACTTTGTCTCGGTAAATATTTATGTATTCATCAATGTATATTTTATATCCTTCAAATTAATCCCCTTCAGATATAATACACTTGTGCCAGCGCTTTCTGCCAATCCTCGCAGCACTTATGATATGCGCATTTTGGTATGGCATTGAAGTCTCCCAGGTATTTATCTCCTCAATCGTGGCAAACCTCCGTCATTTCATGGATCTCTTCAGTTTTGGGAACAGGAACAAGTCAAAGGGGGCCACGTCCGGTGAATATNATTTCATGGATCTCTTCAGTTTTGGGAACAGGAACAAGTCAAAGGGGGCCACGTCCGGTGAATATGGTGGCTGAGGCATGGTTACCGTGTTGTTAATACAGATTCTTTGATCCGTTGTTTGCGATAGTAAAAAATCGCCAAGCACACCAAAACACATCTAACCTTTATATCTGTCACAAACAAACTAACAATGCAAAATGGCTGATAATGTCAACATATGTTGCGGACATGTGTACCAACATAACAAAAAACAATCGATAAACGAATGTACGTAGCCCTCGAAATTTGCGAAGTCACCTTATTTTTTTAACATATCTGGTAGATTAAATTTTTAAAATATATATTTTATTATATTTTTGTTTTTTATTTTAATGAAATTATAAAGGAATGTTATAATTTAAGAAAGGTAAAATGGTTATTTATTAGAAAGAGTAAATTTCGGATTATAAAAGAATTTTTTCTGCGTAATTTTTATTAACAGGGTGCGCATTGTAGCAAAGGGTTTGAGGGGGTGATCTAGTGGACATATTATAGCTTCCACTGCGCACATCCCCGCACCTTCGTCGGCTGATAAGAGGAAGGGACGAAGTACTGAGACCTCACACGTACAGAGTTACAACGACCTCCGCAGCCACAACCAATCAGCGCATGCGCGAGGCTTGGACGAGCAATGGGCAGGGGCATATCGCTGTGCGTCCTCCCAGAACATTTTCTAGGCTTTGTGGCCTGTAGTTTCTTATTTTAGGTACATAGGATGTTTTCTGAACGCCTACAATCTCTGGAAGGTTGTTTCTTATGAAAATATACGACGAAAAATGTGTACCACTTTTCCCTCGAGTGATTATTAAGGGAGGTATGCGCCCATAAATATCGAGTTCTGAAATGATTTTAGTTAAACACATCATAAGGTATTTGCGATTAATTAACAAGTCGGTGAATAGTGATTTGTATAACAAATACACTCTAAGTTTGAATCAGTGATATCAATCAGTGAAACAACATTCACTGAAAGTCAGTTGATAAGCCACTGCCGACTGGCGAATCAAGTAAATTAACTGGAAACAAGTGACTTACAGCAGTGGAATTCTCTACATTAAGTGGTAATCACCAATAAATTAGTAAAATTCAGACACTATATGAATTAGTAATCTGTCACTGATTATCAGTTCCTCGATTTTCACTGTTTTCACTGATTTGTCTCAATTCACACTGTTTCAAGTTTAGAGTGTAATTTATATCTCTGAAAACGCGGTTGGTAATATTGCCACCTTATGCATGCAACTTTGTAACAATAAGTTGTAAACGATTTTTTGAGACCAATTGTGAATCAGCACGTTAAAATTAACAGAAAATGTTGCCTTGTCGGATCACTCTCAGGTGAACCGTTTTCGAAAAATACATGCGGAAATATCAAACAGAAGGTGAGTGGCCTGAGAGATAGGCAACCCAAAATCACTCGGTAAAATGCTAGACTACCATTTGCACATTATTGCACGATACGGTAGTGACAGCTTGAAAGAAGTCGCCATAAATAATGCATGCAATCAGTCGTGTGCTAGGTTTGTGGTTGAATTGATTGATTAGTGCACTTACGTTTGTAAATATATAAGTCTGTAATGTTTTAGTACATTCGTTTTCTACAGTATTATCTGCTTTGTGTTCATTTTATAGTCGCAGTACATAACGATTTACTCATTTTATACCCTCTTATTGATACACAACACATCACTCGGACTCACACCTAGCAGACGACTCTTTGTACGTTAAAAATTCAATGAGCGCTATTCGTTTTTCACTGACATCGTTTTTCACCGACACACTGTTCAGAAACACGTTGTGTGAATTGAGGATTGCCTACATGTCAAGCCACTCACCTTCTGTTTGGTATTTACGCATGGATTTATCGAAAACCGTTCACCTGATAGTGATCTGATAAGGCGACCTTTTCTGTTGACTTAAACGTGCTGATTCACAAATGGTCTTAACAAATCATTTACAGCTTGTTGCTTCAAAGTTTCATCCAAACATAAGGTGTCAACCTACATTTACTTAATGAAAGAGGATTATACACTGAAGAGCCAAAGAAACTAGTATAGGCGTGCGTACGCAAATAACAGATGTATGGAACCAATCAGAATAATGCGATGCGGTCGGCAGCTAGATCGGTTACTGCTGCTACAATGGCAGTTTATCAAGATTTAAGAGAGTTTGAACGTGGTGTTATAGACAGCGCACGAGAGATGGGACATAGCATCTCCGAGGTAGCGATAACATTTGAATATTCGTGTACGACCATTTCACGAGTGTACCGTGAATATCGGGAATCCGGTAAAACATCACATCTTCGACATCGCTGCGGCCGGAAAAAGATCGTGAAAGAATGGGACAAACGACGACTGCCGATAATCATTAAACGTGACAGACGTGCAACCCTTTCTAAAATTGGCGCAGATTGGATATGTGGACTGTCCTGCATGATTCATGGTGTGAATTTCCTCCTGCATACCTTCAGACATTAGTTGAGTCCATGCCACGTCGTCTTGTGGCACTTCTGCGTGCTGGGGGGGAGGAGAGAGGGGCTGCACGATATAAGGTAGGTGTACCAGTTTTTTTGGCTCTTCAGTGTATTACTAACCGCGTTTTCAGAGGAATAAGATCTCCGTTATACAAATCACTTTTCGCCGACTTGTTAATTAATCGCAAGAATGTACTAATTTTTTTAACTAAAAACATTTCAAAACTTGATATTTGGGGGCGCATAGCTTCTTTTATAACCATGTAAGGGAAAAGTTGTACGTAGATTTTCGCCTTATATTTTCGTAAGGAATAACCTACCAGAGTTGTTTGATATTCAAAAACACTCTGTGAATACGAGTATGATTTCGCATAATTAATTAGATATTTTTATTTGCAGTGTTTGGTTTAGAATTGTATATGTTTTTATAAATATATATGCATCACCTGGTTGTTAGTGACGACGCCAGTTATGGTGGGCAACAGGATACCGACGACGCCCAGCACGGTGGCCGACAGTCCAGAGAGCGTGCCGGCGTAGTTGATGGCCAGGTCCATGTGGTTGAGCTGGCTGCCACCCACGTACGCCGACGAGCAGCACATGATCAGCACAAGCAGCGAGATGATGGTCGCCACGTCGCACTCCACCAGCGGGATGCTCACGAACGTAGCGGCTGGGCCAAGAGTGGCTGGAAGCACAGTGCCGTACACTTCAACCAACCTCTCAGTTGTAAATAAAAGTCTTGGAAATCAGAGCAACAATCCCCTATTTTCGACTCGAGTGACCACCGCAGTAAGCGCAACTACTCCTTTCTTTCTACAAAATTAAACTCATCATCAAAAAAATAGGTGCACTCATAAAGAAATAGTCTGAAGGAATTAAACGTTCTGTGTAGGTTTGACAATCTGAGACATGCGGATAATTCACTTTCACGATCCACCGCACAAGTGACGGATTGTGTAAAATCGTCCCTCTGAGAATGCTATCCATTCTGACTCGTGATGCTGTGTCAGTAGCACGCCTTCAAAGTGTAGTATGCCTTTGGGACGAGTTCGACAGCACTTCGAACTATTGGACGCGTTCGAGAGGGGTCGCTTCGTAGGACTGTGGGAAGCGGGATAATCATTTCCCTGTGTTGCGCGCCATACTGGTCGTGCGAATACTGCCGTAGCACTCTGTTGGCGCCAGTGGATAAAGGAAGGCGACATTCAGCAAGCATTAAAGCCTACCTTGCAGCATCTTGTGAATACCAGTATCATTGTAAGACGGCTGCACGTCGTAGGGCTACATTCACGCATACCGATACTACGACTGTTCTTAACACCACATCAACGCCGTCAGAGACTGTAATGGTGTCGTGACCGACTGTTATGGAGTAATGCAGAATAGAAGCGGGTAGTCTTCAGTGATAAGTCATGATTTTGACTTGGTGGCGACGACCAACGCACACGTGTGTGTGTGTGTGTGTGTGTGTGTGTGTGTGTGTGTGTGTGTGTGTGTGTGTGTGTGTGTGTGTGTGT
>NQII01010430.1:0-37310 GCA_002778355.1 Clitarchus hookeri
TCCACAATTATGAATAAAATATATTAAGAATGATTTTTTAATCTGTCAGAAAGATGTTGTGTCATTCTAGGATAGTGAATTTTCTGCATGTCCTGATTAATGTAAACTGTAAATAATAACTGCCACTGTTTTCTCATCTGCTTTTTGACTCGCTTCGAAACGAGGTTTAATTTGTTTTATCTGAGGTGACCAGCGAGTGAAGATATATTCTGCAAGAAGTGTTAGACCATGAGGCTGTATTCCTCATAAGTTCCAGACGGTAACATCCGCTACATAAGTGCTAGTAACAGAGAACTAGACTTCAACACATGGGGAAATGGAGTAGAACATATCATTACCAATGTATCAGTGTTCCACACTGTACATTCCACTTATACCTTCATTTGTATGTCTAGTTGTAATACGCTTCTTCTGCTGTTTAAAATGTCAATCGTGTACTGAACTAAATTTGCCTAACAAAATTCCTGGCCTTATTTTACCTGAGACCCAAATTCAGATCCTTTGTTATTTAAAACACCAAATATTTTACTAAAGGAATAAGTCGTTGATATTTATAACTTGAATTTAATATATATTTTATTTGAAGGAGGCAGCAATCAAAATCATATTATTAAATGTATTTGCAAGTTTTACATTCACCTGTAAAATCACCAAATATCAAAATATAATAAAATTAAAAAAGTTGTATTCAAAACAATTAATTTTTTTTGTTTTCTGTCGTATATTGTTGTAGCTGAATGATCTGCAAGTGAAATTTGAGGCAAAATCCAGAGAGAGTGAACTGAATTTGGAAAAGGTACTTTAATTATTAGTTCCAAAAATATAACTAAAAATATGTTATTTAAGTTTATTTTAAGTTAACATTATCTTTAATATATGTAGCGCAATCTTACAGTCATGGAGCATCACATAACGTAGAATATTATTTATGATTTCCTTCGTTTTTGCAATTATTAATTATATGCTATATTATTCTATCTGCACTATTAAAACTCTGCTAGACAACACAAAACAATCATGTTTGTTAAGTCAGACATATTTCACTGAAAAATCATACATGATAATTCCACGGTTGCAGTAATGCATAAGAGAGAATTGTAAATAAATTTTATAGCAACAGCTGAAATACACAATTAGCTATCACCTTTAGCCAACAAAGGTTACCTGTACTATAGCGTTTCCTTGGGCTGACGTCACCGAATTAGCAGACAGGCGAATAACGTTTTTCTTGCCCGAGGAAAGTAAACTCACCATGCATTTAAAATTGCTGGGTAAAAAAAAAGGTTGTTTTTATAATTGTACGCAATACCGATACTTAAAAGTACTTTTACGTCAAGTAAAAATTATTCAGACAACATATTTTGTTTCAAACGATATGTCAAAACAATAATTTAAGTGCTTTTAAAACTCGTAATAAAAATTAATTAAATAATTTGACGTATTACAATAATTCTCATTCAAGTGACATACTGTGTGAAACTTTAGAATTTCAGTATAATCACGATTAGGAATATTTTTGCAAATTTCAAATATTGTTCCAAATAAGGAAAGTATAGAATTTTTTTTTATCTGTAGCTGTCTATAAATTTTTGTTAAATAAATTTTGCTTAGGATATCTTAAAATTAATTAAAAATTGCCTCTATATCAATAACTCTTGATAGGTTTTGTGTCTATGTTTACGTTTATTTTATCTGTAATTCCAAAATCACAATCATCGTAATTGTGACGTGGATTGGTGCAAAAACTACGGAATCTTACATTTGTAATGCCAGGAACCTGTACGTTATGCCCACAAATGTAAAATAATTATTATTTGGGACGGCACCAGCCTTAAGCCTAAATATCAGAAAACACTTGTGATGCAACAAATATGTGAATAGTGTTTTATACAAAGTGGTTGATCATATTTTCCCCCTTACTTTTGGAAATGTATTTTGGTCACCTAATTTTCCATCAAAGTTCGCTAACAATTGGTTCTACGTAATTTTTAAAGACATCCCGTGAGTTAGCCCATCGGTATGAACAAAAACGTCGTCTTGTCGTAACATACTCAGCTGAACCATTTGTGAGATAATTCATGTTAAACATTCAAATAAGAAGATATGTTGAATACCAGGTAGGCAAAACAAAAAACAGGGTATGGCTATTTAAATGAGAAATTAACAGCTGCAACACAGCTCTCTTATTAATCACTAGACGAGAAAAGTTGTAGTGTCATGTTTGCCTTATATTTTCCTCAGAAACACATTGCCGGAGTTTGTCTCCATGTTTTAGAAATACGTTGTTTATGCTGGTTTCAAAATGAATGTGTGTCGGTAGGTCGCTTGCTTCAGGTCTGTGGAGGAATGGACCGTCCTCAGTAGAAGTAGATTCTATTATTATTAATTAGGGGGAAGTGTAATACACGAATGATTCCTATCCACTTTGGGAAGTAGAATAAATATTATATGATTATTCGCTCAGGGCAACACTATTCAATATTTTGATTTCAGAAATTTTTTTTTTACTTTGCTCATTTCAATTGCCCTATTTTGTGATGCTATGAATTCTTCATTTCAACATTTTCTTTTTTTAAATCAATAATATTTATATACAATAAAACACATCCACGTTTGTATACATTCCATCCTTTTTCGAAAACTTTCTAATCTTCTTTATAAGTCGAAGAAATTTATGTAATATTTGTGGTTTTGAATCTCGAGCTCATATCGCTTCACCATGCTTCTCCATAGAGAACAGCAAAAAAATGTAATACCGCTGCGTATGAACACGTCTCAGAGTCAGAAATTCACGCACATACATCACTAAAAAAGTTCCAAATCCCAGTCCGGTAAATAAACTGCGAAACTCTTATCTCNGCATCACTGAGAAGTTCCAAATCCCAGTCCGGTAAATAAACTGCGAAACTCTTATCTCTCTTTTGTGTCACTATTCATCTTATACAACTTGTGGGTAGGAATTTTTTAGTAATGCAGGCACCATTTACTGTGGGTTAAATTAGATCCTGTGTGTAAGCCTCAAAACTAGCATCGCTTCGATTGTGATAAGCGGGGGCATTGAAGAGGGACCATGTCAACCAAAAATACCCTCCCATGAACCCTGATATGTATCGACTCGGGAATTAATCGTTTAAGTACTACTGCTGTTGATTCTAAGCTCGATGGAAATACATCACTTTGAATATTTACGAAAAAATCTAATATGAAAACCTTACTGTCGAATATAACAGAGATAACGATCAGATCGCGAATATATAATTGTAAATAAGCATAAAAAAGGTTTTGAACAATGGCGATTACGTTCAGGCACTTCGGTTACTCTTCGTCAGTGATCTGATTTGATAAATATTGGAATTTAGCGATTTTCATAAAGCACATAAAGATCGTGGTGGGCGGTCCACCCTCCCACACCAGTAAATTGTTTTCAGGGGACACCATGTGTTTTGTGTTGAGAGAAAGCTTAGCAGCTGAAATGGTTGAGGACATTATGTCGGTGAAGAATGTGAAGAGTCCCAAGAAAATTGGCCAGAAATCGCCGTATCCATCACTGGTGATACTGTTGACAATGGCATCAATCACCTTTCCACATGCGCAAAAATAAAGGTGTGACCCCCGCCGGGTATCGAACCTAGCTCACCTTGATGATAAGAGTTCGCTCTGGTAGCTGTGCAACTGTTGCCGAGAGAATGGTGTGAAGTGTTGAGCGTATCCGGTCCTGTGTCGGTGCCAAGCAATAATTATAAAAAGGGTGCCTGATATCCATCGCCACATTTCATGGTTCTCTGGGGTGGTGATTATCGCAGTGTTCATAGAACCATTTGTAAATATTTACGCATTGGGAATAGAGTTTGCATTAATTACTGCCATCATTTTAATAGAATAAAGAATTACTTATTTGTGGTGAAGGACTGAGTTGCGATGTTGAGAAATTTTACTTGCGTAGGCATGGGTTCGTTTTTACCCTAGGTTGAGAGGTATTATTAACAAACATGAGGATGTGCCTGACGTAATCGCTAAGGTTCAAAACGGAGTTGATACTTTTTTACAATTATATATATATATTCATGATTTGACTTTGATCTCTGCTACACCATACAGTAAGGTTTTCTTATTAGACTTTTTCGTAAAATATCAAAGTTATGTTTATCCATCACGCTTAGTGTCGATGGCAGTAGTATTTTAAGGGTTATTTTCCGAGTCGATTCATATAAAAGTCAATGAGAGAACATTTTTACATTACATGCTCCCACGTCAATACCCCTGCTAATCACAATCGAAGCGACGCTGCCTGCTGTGTGTTGTGAATATTGCGTAAATGAAAAATGGTATCGGAGTGATTTTCCTGAATTTCTTCAGAGTTTTTGCGATTTCGTTCAAGCTTGAAGATTTACAAAAAGGTAAAGGGCCTACTTATGATAATAAATAAAAATTTTACGTTGAAACTGAAGCGATTTTTCTTAATGCTTCACACATCTCGTCACCGGTTATGTTAAAAAATTTACATGAAGACATGAACACCTACGACATATTTCTTCAATACCCCAATGAACTTGTTGATAGCCTCAGACATTTGATTCCCTTGCACAGTAAAGATATATATTTAATCATCGGAGAAATTAAGGAAAGGGACTGCATCGAATGACGTCATTGTGTAGTATCCATCATCTGCAAACATCAGAGTAATGCAAAGATTGAATGAATGAAAAAGTAGGATTATAAATTTGAGGGCTCCTTTTTGTGCAATTATAATATACTGAACCTTATCCTACTGCTATACTGAAACTTTATATTTCAGTGGTGTATAAAATCGAATGCATGGGTCTGTTTAAAAAACAATTGAACGAAAAAGCGGGTCATTGGAAATATAGTTCAATGTGAATTATTATGTCTTTCTTGTCGGGCAGTTTAAATGGGCTTAGTTTTGTTTGTTAAACAAACGGACTGAGGAAAAAATTATTATTAGGAATGAAATTGCGAAAATTTGGGAACGACCCTGCCAGGAATCGAACATGTCTCGTTGTGTTAGGGGGAAGAGCGCAAGTGAAAAATGGGCTGGTGTTTAGGTGGACCTCCTGTTTGACAATGTGTGTACAAGGGAAAGGATGCTATATGCGAACTCATGATTGGAAACGAGAGATCTAGCCACTGCAGTCCCCCTTTTATGTGACACAGAGAAGTGGTCATCGTTGCGAAATGGACCTGGGGTGCCGTTTTCTATGGGCAGCCTGAACCGATGTATCCAAATCTTCATAATTTCGCAGATTGAAGTAGGCTTTATGACCTGAGTAATCTCGCCTGCAGCCTGGTACTTTTGTTAATTTTGCATGGGTAATAAACCTCATGTTTGTAGACATGAGTATTTTTAATATAATGTTTGTGAATCTTTTGCGTATGTACTTGCATTATAAGAGCTTTTGCTTCTGGGTGGCATCACGAGGTGCTGATAGAGCTCAAGTATGCTAGCAAGCATCGGAACTCTTTCTGTGCATGATGGAGGAACACAAAGTTTGTCGCAAATATGTACACCGATTATGGGTGATTTAGCTCTCGCTTCTGACCTTTCAAAAATGTATCGTGGGAATGTCTAAGAGATACACTGGCATGCGTGAGATCACTCATTACCAGCGTGCGCATGTATCTCTGCTGTTAAATAATTAACTGGGGACTATTTTACAATCGGTATTGAGCTGTGATATTATGATCTGTACTCTGTAAATTAAAAAAAATATAAATAAGTTGACAAGACTTTCGTTTTGTCAATTGTCATGTGTTTGATTTGTGAACATAGACGATTCCTTTGAAGGTTCAAAAGATTAATACAACTTAAAAAATTGAGATTTTTTCTTAAATTTGGGCTTTGATTCGGAAATATAATTATGTAGCAATATTCGGGCATGAAGTGTATTTTCGTAAGTTTGTTACTTGGCAATTTTTTCCCCTATTTCTGTAATGAGTGGCCGGTTTTCTGTTACCATAAATAGTTTTCATGCGCGCGTCTGTGTATATATATATTTATGCATAAAATCAGTTCGAAATGTCTTTGTATTCCCGTCTTAACAAGGGTTAAATATTTTATTAATGAAGGGATGTTTTTTTTTCGTATTTTTAGATGTAAGCAGGTCGAATATTCTGTTAGATTTGCCCCATTACACCAAACGGTTTAATATATAGGTCATTATAGATTTTTAAGAATAATTTATAGGCGTCATGTGTAATGTGTCATTCATGGGTCATTTGATATTCATTATGTGTCAAATATATGTTATTATGAATCATTTTTGGTTATTTATGGGTTATTTATTGTCATTACGGGTAATTATAGGTAATTTATTATACCTAGTTTTTATAGTGCCCTACATTTCACCTGTGCCAGATAGTCCCACAACCTTATTAGGTACTTGAACAAATCATTGTTTAACATATTGTCAAAACAAAACATTGCCTAACATTACACTGAGCATTACACTGACTGTAACGCTGTATTATTATCGCTCCTCTACTTGCACAATAATATATAAACATTTGGATGAATTAGGCTCGTTTTCATAATGGCAGCGAAGATTTGTGATAGTACGTGTCTTTAATGGCAATAATAAATTGAAGAATTTGATGACCAGAACATTCTGAATTAACCTATGTTAATTTTTCAATATATTAAATACAACATCCCGAAGCGCTCACAACCTTCCTACGAAGGACACAGACACACGCCTCAGGTAATGTGGTTTAAGTTGGTAATTTACAATAAATTTCCACGGATATAATTATGCTGTAAGGACAAACTTTCATTTCGGTATGAAACCCTTCTTTCCAATCTGGGCTCAGGGCACTTCCTGCCTTAGTACCAATGCACTGGTCGAAAACCCTTTTCTCACTCAAATTCATGTTTTGTGAATAATTTAGCAAACAAAGTTTTGACAATAAAATGGGATATCTGAGCATAATTGGGTACCATTTATGTGCAGAATGTTAACATTTACAGTTATATTTAAGCAAGCGATATTTACAAGTGGAAAATTACAACATATATACTGCTATTAGGAAACTCTTCGTGTGACGAATGCAGTCGGTATGCTGGTACGTCGCCGCCTAAGGCTTCTCTCACTCGACTTCCTTAGACACCAACTTCGCAACCATTAACAATATTAAGACCAAATGAATACAGCAGAGGAAACGAAGATGAAAGAATCATTCAACGTGTTATTTGGACAACTTTTATGTCCCGATGTGAGGTAGGCACATAAGAGAACAGTAAATGTTCAGCTCATCGCTCCTCCTCTTGACAAGAAAGCTAAACAATCTAACCCTTACGTTTCCTGGGAAGTGATAGGAGAAGAAGAAGTAACTGGCTAAAATTACCGTGATATGTCGCCACGGGCGGCTTAAAGTCATTACACCAATCCACTGTTCCGGCCAAGCTGCGAAAAGCTGAGAAGTTCCTTAAGAGAGCGGGGACAAAAATTGACGATTAACAATATAAAAGAAATTTAAAGATTATTAAAGGTAAATCTAGAAAACAAATAACAATATTACATAACAGTATTTGCCATTAGGAAGTATCATGCTACAGTGATGCATTCATAATGCTCTACGCAGCCAAACAATGAATACAGCGTACTACAAAGAGATCATGTGACAACTAAACGGTGAGAGTACTGACTGGTATGCACATGACCACACATCCAGCAGTGACACTGCAAGCACAGGCCAGCTGTCATAGACATAGTCTACGCCGCATTAACACGAGAAACACCAGACGATACCAAGCAAGTGTACGGAGTGAATAATAAATGACCGCAATGCTGTCGGATCACCGTATAGACCAGTCAATCATTCGGGCCATATTGATCGATTCTGTTAGAAGCAGTGGGTACGTAAAGGCACACACGGAGATCGCCTAACGAAGAACGAGTACAACTGCCAGTTGTGAGGATCAATGGATTGTACACTAGGCGCGGAGGGATACCATGGTGAATAGGTTTACGTTAATGGCCACTGTTAGTGCTCCCGTGTGCCCACGTTCAATTTCCTTATACCTGGCGGCGGCGAATCTGCTACCCCAGCGCTCATTATGTGTGCTGCTATAAACTCTGCCACAACGGCGCTCCGTTTGCAGTATGGCAAGCCGCCAGAGCAATGCGGAAAGCCCCAGACTGGTGATGTGAGGAGTTAAGTGATGAATGCTACTTCGTTACAGGGACTGGTCATCTCGCACTGGTTTGGAGAGCACCTGGTAAACATTTGAATCCCATTCTCGCAAGCGAGCAGCTGTTTCCACATGTCAGGCATTATGGCCCAGCTAGCCATAGCCTACAATATCCGATCTGATATTTTTATATTACATGGAACATTAATGGTCCAGTGGTATATGGTCGACATCATACACCGTCATCTTCTCTGTTTTCTCGCCAAATTTTCCTGGTGCGATATTCCAGTAGGATAATGACAACCGCATGTGGCACAGTCCTCCAGGACTGCTTGCATCATGTCTGAAAACCACCATGGCCTGCCCGCTCCCCTGACATGTTACCAGTCAAGCATGTGTGGGACCAGTTGAAACTCCAACTGCCCGCCGTGCCAGTCCAACAATAGTGGGCCCGTCTGCACCAGGACAACCTCCGACATCTGCTAGGACCTATACCATACCGTGTTGCAGAATATATCGCAGTGCGAGGAGGTGCATGGTACTATTGAAGATGACAGGACAGCGTACCACGCATCCATATCTAAATGTCCTGCTGCAATTTTTTGTGATAATGTGTTATATTAATATTAATCATTACTTCTCTAAAGTCTCAGATGCATCCGGTGCATACTGTGAGCGTTAGTATTTTAATCAGCAGTGTATTTCTGTGACCAAAATGTATGCTTAAATTCTGTGCAAACTATAGTTCTAAGAGAATACAAAATTCTGGCGAAACGTTTTCCTAGAAAGTTTTCCAAAGTCGTAGTGTAGAATGACATTAATTAGGTTCTGTGTATTATGCCTCCAAAAATCAGGAGATGTAGATTTTCTGGTTTAGCTTTTATTTTTGTCTTAATAGTGCAAAAATCTTAGTTATATCTGTAGTGTTGTTTAAACTGAGCGGTAAGAAGCCGCATACCAGGGCGCGAGTGATGTTGCGAGAATGCAGGCTACGTCTGAAATTCTCTCCAAGTGTGCATTAGATTATACTTGGCGCTACCTTTGACGTCACTGCGAACATACTAGCGCTGACCCAATAACAAATATAGTACACAGAGGGTCTATAGTCACCGTATTTGTTTTGTTTGTCACTGCGACTCTTCAGAGGCTATAAAGAACGCCCGTTATATAAATATTTCATGTTATAATAAATGTATTTATTAACTAAGATGATAAAATGTGTATATAATTAATGTCAGTTACAGTGCTTCCAGTTGTTTAATATTCTGAAAATATTTGTGTCCGTCTATATCAGCGACTTGTAAAGCACAGCAATATTCAAAATATAATTTGATACACGTTTGTTAGTGAACGTAATTACAGAGACGCCTAACATTTCCAGAATTGCTCGCTAAAAGCATAACAGTGCCTTTTTGAATCGTGAATTTTTAGTTTTGCGTTTAACTGTTATTATAACATGACATCTAATTGTTCTTTAAAAGTGGAGGCACTTACCCAAGAAATCGAACATCTGAGAAACCAGCTCCACAATAAAAACCATACGGTAATGAATCAAGCCAATGTTCACAAACGTCTTTTAAATATGTATAATTAAGACCGGTTTTTTAAGCAAATTTTCTTATCATTACAATGATAATCCATTTGTTGTGCTTAAATACTTCATTGTTTCAAAACATTAATACAAATTACATATTTATAAGTTTTATTGAAGTGTCTTGTGACCAGTATTTGTAACCTCTTTTAATCAGGATTAAAAGTTTTACACTGGCTGTTAAAGGCTGATATATCTAGTGTAATTATTAGTATCATAATAATCTGGTAACTTGGGAAAAACGGTAGCTAAATGTAGGATACTTTCCTGTAATAACCTATGAAGTTTTGTAATTTTAATTACTATTATAATATTTAAAAATATTCTTTGACGTAACTTATCTATGCTGTTGGATTGTGGTGTTCTTTCTTGTTTTGGTTTAAAATATTTTCTATCTCCCTGCTTTGATTTCTGCGCATCTATTGTGACAGGTCATTCACAGAATAAAGGTTTTTTTTTCTGATCGGTCGTGTGGGTCTTCAGATAATGTCAATATTTTATAATGACTTCTGTTTAAATTATTTGCACGTGAGTTCATCAGATGCAAGGCAAGAATAAAGTAGTGGTGCTAACAAATTCTCTTGATATGAAAACATGCATAGATATGCTCGAAGTTTCATTTTTTAAAACCTAATGAAGAAAAATATACAGGATGCAAAAACGTACGAAGTTTTCCCTGCCCAAGGAAATTATGATGAGAAATAAGATGCTGTGCTTTTCCTGAAAGACAACTCGGAAGGAAAATTATAGTCTGAATACTAACACAAGCAGCCGAAATTCGTACATAAGTGCTTAAGTACACACAATTAATTATTCAGAAATTTACCATACAAGAGTATTCGTTTGGTTATAAAGCGGGTGCAGTATTATTTTCACCTATACATTGATTGTATAGTTCCTACATTTGTTCAGAAAAGAGTCAAATGCGTAGGTAAGTTCCCAACTTTGTATAATAGCTAAACTTCCTTTATTTGCATATCTTTGTGTGGTATTATTTCCGTACAGAGTGTAGGTTGAAAACTTACATTAGAGTTTAGGAAGTTAACCAGAAAGTTTTGAAAGTAAAGGTATTCACTCCTGTGTATAACGATAGTTTTGCGGAATTCGAATTGTAATAGCGTACGGAATAATTAAAAAATAAATCTTTTTAAGGGAAGTTAAAGCAAAAGTTTATACAAATGCAAAATAGTCGTTAAATAAGAGATGCAGAGGTAATATTTATATTGAACTAATTAAATCATATGAATTACAGAAAAGTTATAAAAGTCAAGAAGTGCTTGTCATATACGGCTGCAGATGTGTATTCAGGAGTCATTGCTATGACCGGGGGAACTTTGTAGTGAATATTAAGATCTGCGGTTTTTATGTTTTACTCATAAAAATGTTAAAATTATATCAATTTACGTCTGTTATATTAATCCTAACTCAATTAAAGGTGAATAACTTTGAATATAACGTTGCTGTTCAGTATCAAAATACTAAATTTATATAAAATATCCGAAACAAAGTTAGTTCTTGAAAAGGGAGGTAGGGGTTGGCATATCTCATTCTCCCTTCTGGCACTTTTTCCCAAATCCAGTACGTACAGCTGTGGCAGAAATATACAGGAAGCATCTAATTAAGACTGACAAACTTCGGCAGCGGGTTAGTCACAAAAATTTAAGGAGAAAACATATACGCAACAAATGGTTTAAAGTGAATCTTAAGGGCGGTACACACATTTAAAGAAGAAATTGGAACACCAGTTTATTACAAATATTAAATATAAATTAGTATGGGAAATTAGGTGTCTGGATAATTTATAACGGAACAAAGGTCTGTACACATCACAACACATTTCTGTTGCTGACATAAAATAGTATCGCCGAAACAATTACAGTTCCTATCTTCATTTCGACAATCTCTCCATTAAGCTGTAGCATACTAGGGTTTTCAAAGATGAAGTATCAACCCACATGTTACTACTACCTTTACACATTATCCACACACTCAGTGTTCCACCAGTATAAGTAATACACCCGTGTTTCAGGCTCAACTTCAAAGATAAGTACCGTCCTTAGGCTTCACTTTAGACCACGTGTCGTGTAAATGTTTTACTTCATTTTTTCGTAACTGACATACAGTCGAAGTTTGTTGGTCTAATTTAGGTACATCCTGTACAGGGAATAATTTGTAAAAAAATTTTGTTCCTTACTATCACACATTTCTGTAATCCTAGATTAGAAAGTTAAAATTAAAAGTAATTCTACAATGTTTTTGTATTCTTGCATGAAGTAATTTTCTCCTTGAACGCTAGCTAAGTTTTCGAATGCTCCTGGATTTGTATAAATTCACTGTGTTTTGCAAGCACATAAGTTGCGCGGTTTACGTACATCTGTTACTTTCGTCTCAGCAAATTTCCTTGGACAATAAGATATATCACAATATCTACATAAAATATACATATAAATGGTAAACACTATATTGTATTTGGATATAATACATGTAGAAATTAAATAAAGTAGTCGTGCTATTACAGAGGAATGACTAGGCCTCGACAGCCACTAGCGCAAACTCTGTTTTGCTTACACAGAATTCTAAGTCGCTTATGTCTTCCCTTTTGAACACCGAAACTAATTTCTGACTTTTAAAAATATTTTTATAATTGATTTGTAGATATTCTTTTCTCATACTTGAAAATTATCTTTCAACACCATGTTCTTTACGCATGCATTAAGTGAATTGAAAATAACCTTTAAAGATATCGTATATTCCAAATACAATGAAATTGATTTTAAATGCAACCTAAACAATTTAAATTAATGCTTAGTCCCTTAAGCTATTAAATAGATCATCAGTACAGCCAGAGAAAAGGAAAATTATTCCAATATTACATTTGCAAATAAATCAAATGTTTATATATCAAATCATGCGCATTTAGACATTGACTATATTATATTTATTTTATATATTATAAAAATTCTGGCCATGTTTTCGTCTTTAGAATAGTGTTTATAAATTTCGTTTCAAATATTTACCTTCTCTCTTACACCTATCAAACACATCCAGATACTTCAAAATTTCCTCTTGAGACAAGCCAAAGTATCTGCAGCTATGTGTATCCTGTAAGGATAAGTGAAGTGCTGTGTTGCAAGTGTGTGTGTGGTTCAAGTTCTAAAATACAAAAAAAGAGGCGTTGACACATCGAGTCCCAGTAACATATTTGTACGAGACGTGGGCGAAAGTCTTGCGGACTGTCTATGTCAAGTCCGCGTTCAATGTGACAAAAGAACACTGCTTTTTAACGTCATTTTCAAAGTAAACTGTGAACATTGCAATTGAGAATCTTGCACATTTTACATCAATGTTCGAGTAATCGGCGCTTACAAAAATGTGTTTCTTGTGTTTATTTGAATCCAGTCTGCGTAACTAGATAACAGTGTATTTCTCTTCTATAGGTTCAAGTAAGACAACAAGAATATGAATCACCAGTTCATTTACACCTTATTTAGCTCTGTCTACCATCATGCTCAGTTTCACAATATACTGAAGCAAGCAGCTGACTTAATATATTAGATTTATTTGAATAATAATTTTTTTTTATTTACTACACAAGTTTGATTTATTAATGGCGATTTCTGAAAAGAGTAAATTCAAACATAATAAAGCATCAGTAACACGTAAATAAAGTGGTTCGTATCGCGAAAATCAATTTGTTGGTCACAAATTTGACGTTTCAAAAGTACTTGAAAGCACTGCATAAAATGTTTAAATATGTATTTTATTTTAATGTATGTAATTAGCCAGAGCCAGATCCAGGAATTAATTAATGTAGATTTTTGTATAATATAATTATATAACTCTTAACGCAACAAACAATACACCGTTTCCTGTCCCTGTGAAGGGAGGTGCTTCTTGTCTTTAAGAATCACTACTTGGCAGTAAGAGGCGCAAGGTTGTTGTGAAACATATATGTCTCATCCCACCCGACCGCATCGTCTTACATGGAAATTGCTGCGGAATGAAGATTACTGTTGGTCCATTGGCATGATGCGGTGGCATTTTACTGTAAGCCTCTTTGTTGTGCAAAGTAAGACACTATTTCTTTCTCATCCCAGTAACCATACGAAACAGCAGGTGTGTTTTCAGCTGGGCCATGCTTCTAACGGTGTGTCCACAGAGAACACATATAGCCACTGTACAGATTTCATTCACAATCCACTTTAAATTGCCTGCTGAATTCTCCACATGCCGAGACGTCTTTCATGAACTTACAATCTTACAAACACTATTTATCAATAAACATGTATCAGAAGACATAAATACTAATCGTTCTTTGAAACCACTACAACTGATTCTGTTTGTTTTATATTTTATCAATCTTTCATTTATTGGCAAAAAAATTTTTTAAGATTTTATATTTGTCTCATTACTGTGCAAAACGATACTTTAAATTATAAATAACGAAAATTTGACCAAATGAATGTGTTGTTGTTTTTTCTTAACCTGATACTTGCAAATGTAAATATGTTTAATTGATATATTTAAGTACTTACATATCCTCACTGTCAGAAATATATTTTTAAAAGTGTCGATAAATGTAAGCGTGTTCTCTGAGAATAATTGAGTTGTTAATTTGTAATGTGAAGCTCGCATTTTCATATAAGCATTCGTCTATTTCACAAAAATAAGTTCAACAGGTCCAACCATTATAGACTACATTACACTCATAAACAACGGATTGTGGAAAAATTTTATATTCAACTTTTTTCCCTACTTCTGGTTTCAGATTTTTTATAATATATTTGTGTAGCCATATAATTAGAGGCAAAAGTTATTTAATACGTAGTTTTAAAAATCATTTCCATTTAACTCTTGCCCCAGATGTGTTCGTCTTTGTAGGATATTGTAAAGATGACTTTTGGAGCAGTTGAAGCTACTGTAAATGGGTTCACCTCATGGGAAACCTAAAAACGTTGCTCTTCACTTTTTTTCAATACCTTTTTTACTCGCGATATATGAATTACCTTTATGAGAACATCTGAAAAATAATGAAGACATAAATGTATTTCGTTTTGTTAAAGTAATTGCACATAGTTAAGATTGCAATTTCACGATCTACAAGCTAAACATGAGAGAGAAAACAACGAAATTGAACAGAGCTTCATGAATAAATGTTAAATATGACTTTGCGTGTTCCTCAAACTAAAACGAGTTTGCCGTTCACTTATGGCGTATTTCCCATTACATTAAATATTCTGCGTAATATAATAATAGTTTATGTGACAGTCAGGAAGATTCTCTTTTACTTTTACATTTTGCACTTTATATACTCAAATAGAAAAGAGAGCAATGCAATAAATGCATTTTATAAAGAAACTTCGATACTGGCCTTGAAAATTATTATGTTTATACTAGCATGAATAATTTTCCGGTAACAATTTAAATTGAGGTTTTATGAGTTTAGCAGTTTGTAGATGTAATTTGTAAGCACAATGGTTTAAACGCCATGTGTTACTAGTAAATTAAGACTTGGCGCTGTTACGTTGCCCCATATTTACTGTATGGTTCGTACTGTAGTATTTTTAAGGCAGGAAAAGGTTTAATTCTTGTTACATTAAGCCCAAATGAAGGTTTGTTATTAATAATAACGTTAGGTATATTCATTATAAATATAAAAAGTTATGGTAGGTATTATTTGCTGCATTTACTCCTGAGGATAAACAAACTGGCTAAACCATTTGATCGAGACAACTCTGCAGCTGTGAAGAATTAAATGGCGTTAAAATTACCTCGGCGATCTCTTTACCAAAGGCGATATTAATATGTGCAAAACTGCTTTTGGTCACTTAAAATAGCTTTTAACCGGTTCCAACTAAACACATGAAAGTTTCAATATGCATATAATTAATTTTATCAATATCATTATGCAAGTTATACCATAATTGTTTAATTGTACTTCTTGTTTAACATTTGCAGGTTGGCGACCTACAAAGACTACTGGACAATAAGATTTCGGAAAACGAGCGTAACGTGGATAAGGTATGTTAAACATCTGGTCGACAGCGCCAGGGAGGTGGAAACACTTCTTTAAGATAAAGTAAAGTATCATGTCTTCTTAAAAATTAAGAGAATGTCTGTTCTGAAAATCATGACTAACAATATTTAAGGCGGAAAAGTCCCCGACATATCGGATAAATGGAATTTTATCAGTTATCTGCAATACAAGGTTTTTATTAGGCTTACAGATCGACAGGATAATGCGTTCAGTTTCGAACAATTTCTAAAGTCGCTGTTACTTTTTTCTGTAACATATGGGATTGCAGGCAAAGAAAAATGACGACTTCCTGGCAGTTATAAATTAATTATATCAATATCGGTAATAACGGTGTAACTATACGCTAAACCATAAAGAAGATAGCCTGATGAGCCAAAAAAACTGGTACACCTGCCTAATACCGTGTAGGGCCCCCCGAGCACGCAGAAGTGCCGCAAGACGACGTGGCACGGACTCGACTATAGTCTGAAGGTATGCAGGAGGCAATTCACACCATGAATCCTGCAGGGCTGTCCAAAAATCCAATCTGCGCCATTTTGAGAAAGGGTTGCACGTCTGTCACGTTTAATGATTCTCGCCTGTCGTCGTTTGTCCCGTTCTTTCACGAACATTTTCCGGCCGCAGCGATGTCGAAGATGTGATGTTTTACCGGATTCCCGATATTAATGATATTCACGGTACACTAGTGAAACTAGCATCGCTTCGATTGTGTTTAGCAGGGCCATTGAAGAGGGAGCATGTCAACCAAAAATAGCCTTTCAAGAACCCTGATATGTATCGACTCTGGAAATAAGCGTTTAAGTACTACTGCTGTCGATACCAAGCTCCATGGAATAACATCACTTTGAATGTTTACGGAAAAATTTAATATGAAAACCTTACTGCCGGGTATACCGAAGATAAAGTTCAGATCATGAACCTATCAATATAAATAATCATAAAATCGGTTTTGAAACATTTCGGTTACGTTCAGGAACATACTCATGTTTGTTTATAATGCCTTGCAAACTAGGAGTGAAATCCATCTCATGATTACACAACTATAAGTTCTCAACATCTCACCATAGTCCTTCACCGGAGATAAAGTAATTATGTATTGCATTAAAATGAAGGCAGAAACAAATGCAACCCGTATTCCTGATGCAAAATAATTTACAAATTTTCTGAGATCTCTGCCATCATTACTATCCCAGAGAATCTCGAAACGTGGCGGTGGAGATTAGCTACCCTTTCTATAAAGGTTATTTCGCACCAACACAGGACATGACACTCTTAATTCTACACACCATCCTTTCGGCAACAGTTGCACAGCTACCATAGCGCACGCCTCCCATCAAGGTGAGCTAGGCGGGGATCGCAACTGTATTTTCGCGCATGAGGGAAACGTGATTGATGCCATTGCCAACAGCATCACCCGTGATGGACTTGGCGATGTCCATCAGGTTTTCTCGTGTCACTTCACCTTATTCACCGACCTAAACGTCCTCACCCATTTTAGCTGCTAAGCTCTCTCTCAAATCAAAACACATGGTGTCCCCTGAAAACACTGTTGTGGTGTGAGTGGGTGGGCCGGCCCACTACGATGTTTTGTGATTTAAGAAAGTCGCTAAATACCAATGTTTATCAAATCAGATCACTGGCGAAATGTAACCGACGCGAAAAACAATTTGGTTTTTTTTATATTCAGATGTCATAAACCCAGCTTACCTGTGGAACATTTCGAAGTATTATGTAGTTTAAAAAAACATGTGGGGGGCGCCTTGATAAAGCCATTATTCTCTCTTAACACCAGCTAGGAACCAGAGAAAATACAATACCAGCAAATAACGTCACCTATGTAATAGAATATATTTATTTATGTTAAAGTTCAATATTCTCTAGGCTTTTATTTTTAAATTACCATTGAATATGCACATATATTTTAATACCTTATAAAAGACAATTATTGTATTATTACCATATATTATGAGTATAGGCATATAAAATATACGATAGCGGTGTTATATGCTGTTATTATATTTTCCCTGGGGTATTGCTGCTGTGAACAGTGTATAAAGATTTTCTCACGGTGTTCGCACGTTTTTTTTTTAAATATATATATTACAATTGTATATACTTTCTGTATTAAACGGATAAATATCTTCCTATGGACGGCCGCTTCTCCATTCTGAGTGATGATCAGACTGATTCTCAGCCAACAAATTCCTAGAACCTCAATATACACTGACGAGCCAAACAAATTGGTACACCTGCCTGATATCGTGTAGGGCCCCGCCAGAACGCAGAAGTGCCGCAATAGGAACGTGGCATGGTCTAGACTAATATCTGGAGGTATGAAGGAGGCAACTCACACCATGAAATCTGCAGGACAGTCCACAAATCCATAGGAGTGCGAGGCGGTGGAGATCTCTTTTGAACAGCACGATGCAAGGCATCCCAGATATGATAAATAATGTTCATGTCTGGTGATTTACGTGGCCAATGGAAGTGTCTAAAATCAGAAGAGTGTTCCTGGAGCCACTCGGTAGCTAATCTCGACGTGTGGGGTGTCGCATTGTCCTGCTGGAATTGTTCACTTCCGTCGGAATGAACAATGGACATGAATAGATACAGGTGATCGGACAGGACGCTTTCGTATCTGTCACCTGTCAGAGTCGTATCTAGACATATCAGTTGTCCTATTTAACGCCAAATGCACACGCCCCATACCATGCCAGAGCCTCCACCAGCTTGAACAGTCCTCTGTTGACATGCAGGGTTCACGGATTCATGAGGATGTCTCCATACCCGTACACGTCCATCCAACCGATACAATTGTAAACGAGACCTGTCAGAACAGGCAACATGTTTCCAGTCATCAACAGTCCATTGGCGGTTTTGGTGGGCCCACGTAAGGCGTAAAACGCGTGTCGTGCACTCAACAACGGTACACATTTGGGCCTTTGGCTCCGAAAGCTCATGTCAATGATGGCCCGTTGAATAGTTCGCAGGCTGTTACTTGTTGTTGCCCCAGCATTGTAATCTGCGCCAATTTGAGAAAGGGTTGTACTTCGGTCACTTTTAATGATTCTCGTCAGTAGTCGTTTGTCCCGTTCGTTCACGATCTTTTTCTGGCCGCAGCGATGTCGAAGATTTGATGTTTTACCGTATTCCCGATATTCACGGTGCCGCATGTTGTGTTATATAGGCGCTGACGACCGCATCGCGTTACTCTGATTGTTTCCAAACAAATGTCATTTGCATATGCACGCCTATACCAGTTTTTCTGGCTTTCTAGTTTATTTTACAGGAAAATATATGGGTTAAACTGCGTTTCCGATAGCTAACTTGATCAAATGAAAATATTTTCACACGACGATTACTCTTCGTCAGTGATGTGCTTTGATTAACATTGTTATTAAGCGATTTTCTTAATGGACGAAAATATCGTTGTGGGCGACCTGGCCCACCCGCCCGCAACAGTAAATTTTTTTCAGGTGAAACAGTGTGTTTTATGTTGAGAGAGAGCTTAGAAGCTGAAACACTTGATGACGTTTAGGTGTGTAAAGAAGGTGAAGTGTTCCGAGAAAATCGGCCGGACATCGCCAAGTCAATCACCGGTGATACTGTTGGCAACGGAACCAATCACGTTTCCCACATGCGCGATAATACAGTTGCGACCCCCACAGGGAATCGAACCTATTTGTACTTGATGGAAGGTGTGCTGTCTGGTAGCTATGCAACTGTTGTCGAGAAATGGTGTGAAGTATTGAGCGTTTCGGGTTCTGTGTCGGTGCGAAACAATCATTATAGAAAGGATGCCTGATATCCTCTTCTACAATTCGTGGTTCTCTGGGATGGTAATTATTGCAGTGTAAAAAAAATACTAGTAAATATTAATGCGTCGGGAATAGGGCTTGTATTTATTGCTCCGTATTTTAATGGAATAAAATATTACTTTAACTCTGGTGAATGACTGATGTTGAGAACTTTTACTTGCGTTGGCAAGGGCTGGTTTCCACCCTAGAGCGCAACGCATTATTAACAAACATGAAGATTTGTCTGACGTAATCACCACGGTTCAAAACAAAGTTGATGGTTATTTACAATCTTATAGTCGTGATCTGATCTTGAACTCTTTTATACCAGGCAGTACGGTTTTAATAATATATTGTTTCTTAAATATTCAATGTTGTGTTTATTCATCGTGCTTGGTATCAATGGCAGTTGTATTTAAACTGTTATTATTCGTGTCGATTCATATCAAGGTTAAGGGGAGTCTATTTTTGCCTGACATGCTCCCACGTCAATACCCCTGATAATCACAATCAAAATGACGTTGCGTCCTGCGTGTTGTGATTATTCCGTAAATAATTCATGTTATATATCATATCTGAGTGAGTTTACCTATGTTTCTTTGGAGTATATGGGATTTCGTTCTAGCTTGAAGAGTTGTGTAAAAGGCAAGGGCTTGCATTCGATAATAAAGTTAATGCTGTCGGTGAATCTGTAGCTATATTTTTATGTCTTCACAGATCTCGTCACTGCTTATGCTGAAAAAAGTGACATGAAGACAAGAACAACGACTCCGTATTTCTTAAATACCTCAATGAATTTGTTGATAAACTCAGACATTTGATTCCCTTGCATACTAAAAACTCTATGAACTTAAAGAAAGGGGTTACATCGAATGAAGCCATTGTCTACTATCCATCATTTGCAAACATCAGAGAAAAGCAAAGATTGATAACATGGAAAAGAATGATAACACATTTATTTGTTCTACGTTGTGCAATTATAATTTATTGAACCGTATCCTACTGCTATACTGAAAAACTTTATATTTCAGTGGTGTATAAAATCAAATGCAAAGATTTGTTTTGGAGAAAAACTAAACGAGAAAGTGGGTCACGGGGATTATAGTTCAATGTGAATTATTATGTCTTCGTCGGGCAGTTTAATTTGGGGAATTTTTTTTTTTGACAAACAAACAAAATGAGAAAGGAATTTTAATGAGGGATGAAATCGTGAAAATCTGTGAGCGACCCTGGCAGGAATCGAACTTGTTTCGTTGTAATGTAAGGAAGAGTCCTAATGAAAAATAGGCTGGTGTTTATTTGGACCTCCTGTTTGAAAATTTGTGTACAAAAGAAAGGATGCTGTACGCATACTCGTGATGGGAAACGAGAGCTCTAGCCCCTGCAGTCCCCCTTTTATGTGACACCCCGGAAGAGGTCATCGTTTCAAAATGGGCCTGGGGTGCCATTTTCGATGAGGCGCCTTAACAGATATGTCCCAATCTTCATAATTTCACAGATTGAAGTAGACCTTATGACCTAAGTAAGCTCTCCTGCAGCCTTATACTTTTTTAATTTTGCATGGGTAAAAAGCCTCATTTTCGTATATATGATTATTTATAATATTTTTTTTGTGAATCTATTGCTTATGTACTTGCATTATACGAAATTTTGCTTCTTTATTTGCATCACGAGGTGCTGATAGAGCGCAAGTATGCTAGCAAGCATCAGAACTCTTTCTGGGCATGATGGAGCACAAAGATTGTGGCAAAAATGAACACCGATAAGGGGTGATTTAGATCTCTCTTCTGATGTTCAAAAATGTATCATTGCTATGTCTAAGAGATACACTGGCATGCGTGGGACGAAACATAATCAACTTGGGTATGTATCTCTGCAGTTCCATAATAAACTGGGGACTATTTTAGAATCGGCATTAAGCTCTGATATTATAAAGTGTGTACTCTGTAAGTAAAAAAAATTAAATTAGGAGACCAGGTTTTATTTATTTATTTTAATTGTCTCATTTTTTGTTTGTGAAAATATACGTTTTCTCTGAAGGTTAAAGATTAATACAACTTAAAATACATAGTTTTTTTTTCCACCTCGGAAAACGCACTGTTCGGGGTATGAAGAATATGATCGTAAAATTGTTACCTGGAAATTTTTTTTACCTATTATTGTAATGGGCGTCCATTTATCTGTTACCATAATTTGTTTTCATGTGCGTGTTTATATTTATATATTTATAAATATAATATGTTCAGTAATGTTTTAATTTTTCCCGTCGCAACAAGTGTTAAATATTTAATTCGTGAGCGGGTCGGATAATCTGTTATATTCCCCCACCCCTCATACGAAAACGCTCTAATATATGGGTCGTTATGGGTCTTCAAGGATAACTTACGGGCCATTATGTGTCATGTGTCAGTCATAGGTCATTTATAAGTCAATTTGTGTCTAATACGTGTAATTATGGGTAATTAAATTGTTATTTATGTGTAATTATTGGTCATTATGGGCCATTAAGGGTCATAAATTATACCTTTTCTTTATAGTGTTAAAAGTTTCACCTGTGCCAGATAGGCCCTACCTCCATCTGTACTTGAAACATATCATTGTTTTACTGATGGTCAAAACAAAACATTGTCTAACATTACACTGAACATAACACTGATTGACAAGCTGTATTATTATCGTTAATTTATTGGCACACCAATACATAAACGTTTGGATAAATTAAGCTCGTTTTCTTAATGGCGGTGAAGACTTTTGTTCGTGGGTGACTTTATTGTCAATAACGAATTGCTGAAATTGATGCCCAGAACACTCTGACTTGACATGAGCAAATTATTTAATATATTAAATAAAACATTCCGAAGCGCTCCGCAACCTTAATACAAAGGACACAAACACATGCCTACTTACAGTAGAACTACTCAGTAAATGTGCTTTAAGTTGGGATTGTACAATAAATTAGCTCGTATATAATTATGCTGTAGGGGCAAACTTCCATCTCGGTATCAAGCCCCTCTTTCCAGTCTAGGCACAGGGCGCTTGCTGCCTTAGCATCGATGCACTGGTCGATAACACTTTTCTCACTCAATTTCGTGTTTTGTGAGTATTTAAGCAAACAAAGTTATGACAATAAAATGGGTTATCTTAGCATACTTGATTATCATTAATGTGCAGAAAGGTAATATGCACAGTTGTATTAAAGCAAGCGATATTTACAAGTGTAAACTTACAACATATATTCTGCTATTAGGAAATTCTTCTTGTAAAGAATTCAGTCGGTATACTTGTGTGTCTTCGCCAACGGCTTCACTCCAGTCGACTTTCTTAGACACCGAAATTGCCAACATCAACAATAGGTCATAATGTATACAGCAGAGGAAAGGAAGCTGCAAAAGTCATACTCCATGTTACATGAACAACTTCTATCTCCCGATGTGAGATAGGCACTTAAGTGAACATTAAATGCTCAGCTCATCGCTCGTCCTTTTGACAAGAAAGCTAACTCCTCTTACACTAACGTTTCCTGAGAAGTTACAGGAGAAGGAGAAGTAACTAACATAATTACCGCGAGATGGCGCCACGGGCAGCTCCAATTCATTAAGCAATCCCACTCTGCCGGTCAAGTTGCGAACGGCTGATAGGTTCCTCAAGAGAGCGAGGGACAAAATTAACGATTAACACTACAAAATAAGTTTAAAGGATATTATTAAATGTAAATCTAAAAAAAATATAGAAAAATTACATAACTCTTTTCGCCAACTTGAAGTATCATGATTCAGTGTGACATTCACAGTGAAATACACAACCAAACAATGAACACAGCGCACTATGAAGTGGTCATGTGACAACCATGAAACGACATATACAGCGAGAGTACGGACCGGTATGCACATGACCACACATCCAGCAGTGACACTTTAAGCACAGACCAGCTGTCATAGACAAGGCGTGTAGTCGACGCCGCATTAACATGAGAAACACCAGACGCTACCAAGCAAGTGTACAGAGTGAATAATAAATAACGGCAGGGCGGTAGTATCATCATAGAGCCCACCATTTCGGTCATTACTTCCATATTACCCGATGCTGTTGGGAGCAGTGCTTACTTAAAGACACACTTGGAGAATTGGATAATGACGAACGAGGACAACCAACAGTTGAAAGGATCGATGGATTATACACTAGGCGTGGAGGGATTCTATGGTGATCAGGTTCAGGATACTGGCCAGTGTTAGTGCTCACAGACAATTTTCCTTGCGGAGGCGAATATGCTATTCCAGCGCTCATTATGTGTGCTATTAACTCTGCCTCAACGGCGCTCCGTTTGCAGTGTGCCAAGCCAGACTGGCGATGTGAGGTGTTTAGTGATGAATGCTACTTCGTTATGGGGACTTGTCATCGCGCACGGGTGTGGAGAACACCTGGTGAACATCACAATCCGATTGTCGCTATCGAGCGGCACTTTCCCCATGGCAGGCATTTTGGCCTACGGAGCCATATCCCAAAATATTTGATCCGCTCCCTTTATATTACGTGGAACATTAATGATCCAGTGTTATGTGGTCAACATCTGCTCCGTTTTCTGACCGGAATCCCTGGTGCGATATTCCAGCAAGATAAAGCCAACCGCACGTGGCACAGAACTGCTTGCATCATGTCTGAACACTACCTTGGCCAGCCTGACAACTGTGCAGCTGTGAAGAATTAAATGGCGTTAATGTTGCCTCGGCGATATCTATACTTAAGGCGATATTAAAATGTGCAAAAATAGTTTTGCCTACTTTAAATAGCTTTCTATCAGTTCCAACGAAAAACAAGGAAGTTTTAATACGCATATAGTACTTATAATCCATTATCATTATGCAATTTATGACATAACAGTTTATAGTGAGAATATAATCTATTTTGTTGTTTGTTAGATTTTTAATCTGTACTTCCTGTTTAACATTTGCAGGTTGGCGACCTACAAAGACTACTGGACAATAAGTCTTCGGAAAACGAGCGAAACGTGGATAAGGTATGTTAAACATCTGGTCAACAGCACCCGAGACACGGAAACACTNGTCTTCGGAAAACGAGCGAAACGTGGATAAGGTATGTTAAACATCTGGTCAACAGCACCCGAGACACGGAAACACTTTTAAAGATAAAGTTAAGTATTATGTCTCCAGTAAAGTTAAGTGAATGCCAATATTAAAAATCGTGACTAACATTATTGAAGGCAGAAATGTTTCCGACATCTCGGATAAAGGGAATTTTCTCAGCTATCTGCATTACAAGGTTTTTATTAGTCTTACTGATCAACAGGAAATTGCGCACAGTTTCGTACATTTTTTAAAGTCGCTATTACTTGGTTTCTGTAATATATGGAATCGCAGGCAAAGAAAAATCACGACTTTCTGGCAGTTGTAGATAAAAAATCTCAATATCGGTTATAAAGATGTGGCAATACGATAAATCTTAAATAAGATTTATGCTGTACCATGCCGACAAGATCGTTAAAATATTTAAAGTAAACCAACGGCAATAATTGATAAATCTAATATGGCTGGGACCTTTCCCCTTATTTTTTACTATTAATATATATCAATCCCATATTTTAATCAATGGGCGCAGTGGTCTAGAAAGATGTTAAATATAATACAAATTTTGTGATACAATCTGCTTTACACTATAAAATATTTTTCAAATTTCTATTGAGAAATTGTTTGTAACTTTTACAAATACTTGTAAGAATACAAAGATATCTACTGTAAAACTACTCGTTTGTAAATCTACAAGGGCTGTGTTTGTAATAGACATCAAGACATATTGGTTCACTACTGACCCGTATCCAAGAGCTTCAGCAAAACGGCGGACACTCAACAACGTAAAACCGTATATAACTGTTTGCGTGAAAACTATGGGTGATGGAAATTGTAGTTGTGTACAAAAAGAAATGTATTTCAAATTTAAAAAACCGCAATACGCCCAAAAAAAACCTCAAAAAATCGTAATAAAACGATAATTTCAATTACTTGTAACTGTATTACTCATTAACTGTTAATGTTTCCTAGCTACACGGAACTCTTAAAATGAAATACAGTAAATTGTTATACTTCCTTAAGGAAATATAGTTAAAGCAGATCACGAAAGGAAGTCAGAGAATAATTAATTAAGTAAAACTAATTACTTCCGGGGGATTTTTACTGATTCAACTTGCAATAATTACAGCGTGATGTAGTAAGTGGCGCTAGGGATCGAGATAAATCTAAAGGAGAATCAGTTATGGGAGGACAAGGATATAAGGGGCTCCGGGCTCGCTCTCTCACCCTAGTGTAAGACACTTACCATCAATCGCCGCTCGGAGACGCCGTTCATCAGGGAGGACCGACGCCGACTGACCCCCGGCCCTTAGCCGCCGTCTCCACCACACTTCTCCTTCACACACACCTATTACAATATCCTTGATTCCTATTGGCTCTCCCTTGTATCCTGGGCGGGGTCACTGCCGTTAGATGTTGATGAAATTGCTTCGACCCCACTGTGTTAGCCAAACCCAGATATTGTACGTACTTCTGCAGATTCCTGCATTCTCGGTTGTTGCATTAGAGTCGCCGTTGTTTGTGAACATTGTTTTAGTAATAGTAGTTGGCCGTATTCCTACCTTACCCGGCCTCGCTTCTTGTGTGGTAATCGTAACAAAATGTATTCTTCTTAATAAAATAACTTCGTAATTTGAAGAAGTAGGTATAAATTGAGTAGCAAAAATGCAATAGAAACGGTGATTTTCTGGTTAACGTTTTGTACATACTTGCCTGCATAATAATATAAAAATGAAGACTTCTGACGCAAGTTATGTTGGTTTCGTGGTTAAGGTTGTAAATTAGTTAGACAAGGGGTGTGGGTTCTGAGTAATCTCATTTGCAGCCTGGTTTTTTTTTTATTTTCATGGGTTATAAACTTCATGTAAGTAAATATAGGTATTTTAAATATTTTATTTTGTTAATCCATTACTTAAGTATAGCATCATACGAGATTTGTGACTTCGCGGCATCCGGAGGGGCTGATAGATCGCAAGAATGCCAGCAAGCATCAGAACTCTTCTGGGCATGATGGAGTTGCACAAAATTTGTCGCAAAAATGAACACCGATAATACGTGATTTAGCTCTCGCTTCTCACCTTTCGAAAATTTATCGTTCCTGTGTCTATGTTATACACTGGCATGTGGGCTGAAACATTGCTACAGTGCGTAAATATGTCTGCAGGTTAATAATGAACTGGTACTATTTTAGAATAGCCATTTATCTCTGTGGTTAATACGTGTAGTCTGTATTATAAAAAAATTATATAAGAGGAATAGGCTATATTTATTGTGTTTTAAACTGTCAGGTTTTTGGTTTGTAAACATAGATGTTGCCTCTGAAGATTCAATATTATAACAACTTAAACTATTAGGGTTTTTTTAACCTTTGAATATCGCTTCGTTTCGGAATTATATATATGTATCACTGTTCGGTGCATGAAGTGTATTGTGTTAGATTTGTAACTTGGAAATTTTTTCTCTTGTTTCTGTAATGTGTGGCTTGTTTTCTCACAACTTAATTTGGTTTCATGCGCATGTGTGTGTGTATAAATACTAAAATGTATATATTTGCATATATAACGTTTATATATGTATATGTATACTTAAAATTGGCGCCAAATTGTCTTAGTTTTTCCTATTGCAACATGGGTTAAATATTTTATTCATGAAAGGAGGTTAACACTCGTATTTGCATATGTGAGTGGGTTGAATATTCTGTAAGATATCCCCCCAACGGTTCGTGGGTCATTGTGGGTCTTTAAGTGTCATTTATGGGTCTTTATGTGTTATTTATATGTCATTAGGTGTCACCTATGGGTCATCGTGAATCATTTATTAGTAATTTATGAGTCATTTTGGGTCATTATGTGTCATTGTGGGACATTTATGGTTTGTGTCATCCTAATTGCGGTGCTAAGTGCAGTGCTAGGTGAGGTGCTAATTGCGGTGCTATGTCCGAAGCTAAGATCCTGCATGCTGTTGGCCAGCTGCAATCACGTGGCAACTATGTGATTGGCTGGTCGATGTCCGCACAATGTCTTATTGACGTAATATGATTGGTATAATGTCATTATGATGTCATAGCGTTTGCTAATGAGTATATTATAAGGAGTTGGGTGTAAGCTGAGAAGTTAGTTTGACAGTGGTTGACGTGCAATGTGGATCGTCTCGGCTGGCTTTTGCGGCTTTACGTTTGAGTCAAAGTCTTATTCGGCATCTGTGATATCTTCGGATATTCCAAATCTAATGGGGTCTATGGAAGTGCCATCGAATTCTTCGCACATGTTACCGACGAAGTTATCGACTTCTTCGGGAGAGGTACCAGCTAGACCATCGACTTATTCGGGAGTAATACCAGCAGTTGTATAGACTTCGTGGAGCGGCATGATTAAAATTGCATCGCCATCGACTTATTCAGGTACGACGCCGAAAGAACATACGTATTCTTCGGATAGGTCGTCTACATCAGTGTTGCCATCGACTTCCTCAGGTAAGATGCCGACTGCGCTTTCGTCTCTTCGGATGGGTCACTTATAGCAGTGTCACCATCTACTTCTTCGGGAATGTCATCGACTTCTTCTCATGGAGCACCTAAAGCAGTATCGTCATCGATGACTTCGTCAAGACTTCGTTGTTGTTACTGTGACAAGACATTTACCACAGCCAAAGTGCACGGATTCACGAAAGAACCACTTCAGTGAAGGGTCCATCCGGTGTTATGCAACAATGTGTTATGTGCAAACATCTGTTCAAACGAAGTGATAAGATGAAGAGACTTATCAAGAACTGTAAAGGAAAAGTTCCTGAAGGTAAGAAATGTCCTGCATTAGCTATTAGTGATACCATATCGAATAGATTCTACCTAAAATAATCTTCATTCAAGGGCAAAATGTAATGTTTGGTTGGAGTGTGCCTATGAAAAGCCTCATTCTTTGGATGAAGAAATCAGCCGGCGTGTATTCAAGACTGCATATGAAGCATTATGCAACGTTTATAGCATTCCAGAGGCTGTAGAGGCCTTAAAAGAAAAACTTTTTGTTCTTGGAGGGGAGGTGGGGGTGGGTGCTTGCTAGCATAAGACTGTATCGAGCTGTGTATAAGCAGATTATATGAATTATGTGAAAAGTGAGAATGTTGCTGGAAAGACACTGCATGTATAGTATGGAGAACGTCGAGATTTTTTAAAATGTTTTTAGATTGCCGTACATAAAATAATATGTTTTCAATGAATAAACAAAAGTGTTTCATTTCTTGCTAGTGCTGATATATCTTAGCCTAGCATGACTACTTCCCCTGATTTGGGAATAAAGTAGCTTTGGCTTTCAGATCTGTCACTACAATCCGATACTGTTAATGATCATGATAATAATGAATAAATAAAATGATTTGGCAAAATATGGAGATTTGAAAGTTGATTATTCAAGACTTCTTCTGTAGGCCAATCCCTGAATGTGCATAATTATTAATAATATATCAAAGGTATATGCTTATGCATACATAAAAGAGCATAATAGCAATGTAATACATTCTAAGCAGGTTGGATATAGCAGTATTGGAAGTAAGCTGTTGAAGTGTTACACACTTTTTTGACTCTGAGACATGGAGAGGGGATGGTGAAGGCTGAGTCGAGCCTTGTGAGACATAATTCAGTACAGTATATGGCGAAGAGAGGTCCTACATAAATATCTACATGCCTGGTCCTGCTCTAATACACCACAGTTATTTTTCCAGTAAACATAAATTAACTAAATGGAAAATTTTGATGGTTAAAGGACAAATCCATATGTTAGTCAATGGTTGTAGAAGTGATGTAATGAAATATGGTGGTTTGAAGGGACCGAGTAATAAGTAGGCTAGTAAATCGTGGTGGAATTGTAGAGCATGAATAAAGTCTAATATAATGGTCTGTGATTAAATCAAGTAGGAATGATAAAAAAACAATGGAACGCAACTAAAAAAAACTAAATCAAAGATTGATAACATTGCATGAGAGAGCATTAGAGAATGTTTGTTTCGCCAGTCTCTCTGGTATTTCAAATAAATTAAATTATAGATGTCTGACATGGAATGATAGAGCATAAGTATGTAGGAAACATGGTTACGATGTTATGCAAGATGGTTGTACTGATGAAAACTAAGATGGCTGACATGGAATAACCAAGCATGGATAAAATACAAGATGGTGGTTGGAGCACAGCCAAGAAGGAATGAGTGAGCGTGATGGAAATGTGATTTGGCGAAATGGAATCGTACATGGTAGTCGGTGGTAATATTGTATTTTCTCCCCGAATTTTGGGATTTGTATCATTTTGTGATTTATGAAAATGAAAACGATTGAGAAATGACAAAATGAATATGGTTGGCAGAGTGAATTCGACAGAATGATAAACGGTGAGGGGGTCGAAGCCTGTTGACTAATTAACCAATGAGAAACATTGATGTCAGGTCGATTGAGCATGATTAATAAACAATTAAAAACACTTTTTGGGGAAGGGGTGGGACAGTGAAGTGAGCACAAGTAATCAATCAATAAGAAACATAGGTAGAGGGAGTGGAGGGTAACCAACTAATTAACCAATGAGAAATATTTGTGAGGGTCAGTCGCCTACTGGATGTGGTGCAGAGGGAACCTTCGGAAATGTAATGTTTTTTAATAAATGTTTAACAATAATTTTTTATGATTATTTATAATGTATGAAATATTTTTAAAAAATATTTTTGGGGTATTGTGTGATTTTTGGGTGGAAGTTCATACAGGGTTACATATCAAGGTCAAATGTAAAGTTCAAGGTTACTTATATTCAATACGGTAGTTGGGTGACATCATATTATGGAGACTGGTCGTTTCCTGTCCCTCTTCCCCTCTAAACCAAAACAATCAAAATTTTTGTTTGTTATAAATTTTTTAATAAATTTAAAATTATAATTTTTATATTTTTGAAATAATTCTTGGCAATATTCATAATTTTTGTTAATTTTAAAACAATTTTGCGAATTTTTGAGTTAAGAGTCATTCAAGGTCAAGGTATTGGGTCAAGGTCATCTGGATATAAGGTGGCAGTCGGGTTATGTCAGTGTTATTGATACTTCGGTTAATAATCTTTTCGAATTTTTTCAATTATTTGGAATTTTTTGGAGTTTTTGGTTTTTTCTAGTTAAATGTCCCTTGGGTCAATGTCAAGGTCACTGACATCCAATATGGCAGACGAGGTGGACACTAGTCGACCTGTCGAGGGCCGGTCGTGTCGAACCCTGGCTCTTCTACATAATTATCTTTAAATAATTTCTTAAGATTTGTTTTTAATTTAATTTAAGTTGTTTTACTTTTTGAAATTTGTAAAAGTGTTAAGGATTTTTTTTTAGATTATTTGAATTTTTTCAGTTTCAAGGTTATACAAGGTTATGGGCACAGGGTCAATGTCATACGGCTCAAGGTAATTGGTAAAATCGAGAACCCTAACTGCTTGCAATTGCTTGCTTTTGCAAAAATGGGCTCGTTCTTTACAAATGAGGGGCTCGGTGATTCTTGAGGGGAAAACGATAAATTTTAAGGGAAGAAGGAAAATGTAATGGAAACAATTGCAGGTGTCAAGAGAAAAAAGGAAATTTTTGAGAGAGAAATGGGAAAAAAAGGTATATTCAAGATGGCGTCGGCCGGCTCCTAGCTCATACGCCAGACACCGTTGCCCCAGACTCATCATAATCATACTACTGTAGTGCTATATGAAAATCTAATAAGCTGCGTAGCATAGTGTTTATTTGATGTACGTCCTATGGATGTGACAGTGACACCCGGTTCTTACACAAATTTAATAAACGTTCTTCAAAAATTTCTATCTAGTAAAATCGCTATTCTTTGAACTTACCAATAATTACCAAAACAACTGTTTTGTTTAACAGAGAACACTATAATATGCTTAATTCCTGATGCATTTCTAAATATGTTGGATTATTTTTATAACTCTGTGTTTATCTGGAGGGACAGATATTTTGGCAATCATGAGATTTCATGACCTTGTTTTCTTTTATTAATATAATATTTTAAAGTGCTAAAGAAGAATACGTTAAAATTAACATAAAAATGAAGCTGTTTTAGTGGCATTGAGAGTAACAGATGCAGTATAACTCTCAGTCTGCTGCTTCTCTATACTACAGCTGGTGTAGTCAAATGTCACTTATCAGCACAACACGTACACTGGTGAGATGCTGACAAGCTTGGCGTCATGCTGGCATAGTAAGAGTGTGAGATGTTAACTACGTATATACTGTATACGTGTGCCGCAGGTGCAGGACCTGGGCAGGAATCTTGATGAGTCACGCCGGTACGCAGAGAAGCTGGAGCAGTTGGTCCAACAACTCAACAACACAGTAAGTATACTTTGTTGCCAGCGAAGGTGGCTACAGGGACTCCTAGTCTTACGTAACCTATACATCTTAACGTAACTTTGCAGTTATGTTAATACTTTCGGATTCATAGCTACCCCATCATTTAAAAATTATAGAGTGTTATACAGTTCTTAATTTGTAACGTATATATATAGTAAGTATTTATTCAAAATACATTAAAACATGTAAATACTACGTGTTTGCAGTATACTAATAAGTTTAGGCTGTCCACGGTAAAGTGATCACTTCTAAGGCCATGTATACATTTTTCGGTGATTATTTCGTATTACGTATCCAAATCACCAAAAAAACATTACATTACGTATCCAATGATACATAAAATCCACCCAAAAAGTCGTCTATTTCGTATCCAAACTAAGTCCTTAGAAGGCCAAAACAAATGCAAAATTTCTTCCTGCGTATCCAGCCCGCCTGTAATTACCTGCTTTTTACCAAAAGTTTCTTTGTGCGTATCCACATGAAAAACGACCCGAATTTAAAAGTGGTGGGGTTGCATATCCAAAATGACAGGTGGAAATTGCCACCAAGCCTCATTTGTTCCGATTCGCGTATTCATTTATCTTTTAAAAACATTTATAAAAATACCTAATTGTTTCCTGTGGCGTATCCAAACTGAAAACGGAACAATTGGTTACTTTACCAAAAGTTTCTTTGTGCGTATCTACATGAAAAACGACTTGAATTGAAAAGCGGTGGGTTTGCATATCCAAGACGACAGGTGGAAATTGCCACAAAACTTCATTTGTTCCGATTCACGTATTCATTTATCTTTTAAAAACATTTATAAAAATACCTAATTGTTTCCTGTGGCGTATCCAAACTGAAAACGGAACAATTGGTTACTTTACCAAAAGTTTCTTTGTGCGTATCTACATGAAAAACGACTTGAATTGAAAAGCGGTGGGTTTGCATATCCAAGACGACAGGTGGAAATTGCCACCAAACTTCATTTGTACCGATTCACGTATTCATTTATCTTTTAAAAACATTTATAAAAATACCTAATTATTTCCTGTGGCGTATCCAAACTGNAGTAAGAGTGTGACATGTTAACTACATATATACTGTATGCGTGTGCCGCAGGTGCAGGACCTGGGCAGGAATCTTAATGAGTCACGCCGGTACGCAGAGAAGCTAGAGCAGTTGGTCCAACAACTCAACAACACAGTAAGTATACTTTTTGGCCAGCGAAGGTGGCTACACTCACACCTAGTCTTACGTAACCTAAACATCGTAACGTAATTTTGCAGTTATGTTAATACTTTCGATTTCATAGCTACCCCATCATTTAAAAATTGTAGAAGGTTATACAGTTCTTAATTTGCAATTTATATATAGTGTGTATTTATTCAAAATAAATTAAAGCATGTAAATACTATGTGTGTGCAGTATACTAATATATTTAGGCTGTCCACGGCAAAGTGATCACTTCTAAGGCCATATTTACATTTTTCCTATCAGTAATATTTTATACNGGCCATATTTACATTTTTCCTATCAGTAATATTTTATACTTCTACTATTATTTAAATAAATATTGCCATATAAGTAATGCACACAGTGTATACATTTCACCGGTCTCGAAAGTTAACGTCTATGGCTGCAATAAAATAAACTTACTGACAATTATTCCAAATGAGAGGGCTTCAAATGGTTCTCATTTTACCCTGAATAGCCTATAGTTGGTATTAATTAGCATATTTTCATATGTGGATAAAGGATACTGTTTACTTGTAGTTTATAATTTTTCGTCTTAAAAATATGTTTCCATAATTTATAACGTTATGATTAAATACATATATATATCAGTTTATTACAAATTTATTTCTAATTAATTTAATTATCCGACACACGCAAAATGGTATTCCTAACTGACTGAAAAATTCGGGATAGCTGAAGGTAAATATATTTTCATTGTCAACTAAGCGATACAAACATAATAAGAAGCACTTTGAAATGCTTTTTCAGGTAATTTTAAACAATTGCAATATAATAATAATTATTATTATTTCGTATGTACCTGAACTACACAGTTAAGCGCCTCTGGTATTCTGAAAAACTCTTATAAAGCGATAGTTTTCATGTTATTGATATACACTTCACGCCAGTGTTAAATAATGGTTTCATGATTTATACATTTTGAAATGTTGTCAATATTATTATCAATGCTCATCCTGACTGACGGGCTAGAGGCAAGGTGCGGTCGTGGCAGTAACAGACGTGTGTCTGTGCCACAGAGTAGAGAAGTACACAGAGGCTAAACTATGTGGTGTTTGCTTTTGTGTGGGCGTAGCCCCTCGCTGATTGTCTGCACGAGGCTCTGGAAACGTGTGATTGGTTACTGCATGCTGCGATAGGTCACCTATTGCTAGGCTGCTGACTACAGAAGTAAGTTACCAGGCGCTGATTGGTGGAAAACGTTCGGAAATGTAACTGGACTGTGACGCCATTTTACTGGTGTGTGCGCTTGAATTTCTTGGAATAATCAACTATTTATCCTCTGTATTCTTTAATGCTCCATGTGCGTGAACATTGCGTTATGCATCTTAGCTTCACTCAACTCTGAACTGGAAAGCAGGGGAGTCGGGTGAGGTTCCCGTATAATACGCCCTGCTACTGCATGTTTTGAAAACCTTCTTTTATTTATTCCAGGTTCCGTAGTAGTATCACATATTTTTGTATTTCAACTAACAATAATTTTTCTAGATTTTGTCAAAATTATGTTTTTTTAATATAACATAAACCACAATTCAATTGAAATGTGAAATAATGGAAACATTATGTGCCACATTTGTTTACGTAGTATTATTGTAAAAAATTTTTAATTAAAATTTGCTTCGAGAAAAATTTTAAAAGTATTTTTTTTTTACTTGGCTAAGATGTTGGTAAGCTTCGCCACAAAGTCCTGAAGTGAGGTATTTTGTGCGCACACAATAAGGGCATTACATCTAATTTTTTTAATTTTGAATTATATTATAAAATAATAATTTATTTACAAAACACATTATTAATTTCTTGATAAATTTATTTATATTATCCCGCGGTGATAATAAAAATAATTTTATGTTCGATCCAAATAATATATGTGGGTAACACTATGAAATTCGAAAAAAAGTTATAGACTACAATTAAAATGTTCACTAATCTCTTAGTTCAAAGTTTGAAGGTTAGTTACCCACTTAGTTTCATTTTCATTTGGGTTTTCATGGAACATTAACACAACATTATAAAGCAATATTTAAATAGTAGATAACTTTGGTCACTTTAAGATATTTTAAACTTTTTAACAAAGCTAGAAATATTTTACGAGTGTAAAGACATGTTAGCAGCAATAACAATTTTCTTCGTAGCATTTGTTTAGTTATGTAGTTTTTAAATTGCTACATACATAAACTAAATATTGAAAATCATAGTGGTAGTAAAAAGAGATGAAAATTTTAAGGAATAATAACAAAACAATTCATACTAATTATACTTTCGTAATGTATTGTGTAATATGTATATATACTTTATTATAAATAACTAATCACTAATATTTCAGGGCTATGTCATACCCTAGATTAAATAAGTTAGATGCCAGTACAACATATTTCCTTGTATTTTATTATACTGAATATTTTCAGAATTTAGTGACAATAAATAAATAAAATTGTATTTATCTACAGAGCGCAATCTTGAGAATTTTAATTCTCAAATTGATACATAACTAGGGATTGCAATCCAGCGTCATTTTCAATCCGACCGGATCCAACCGGATTCCCATCGAACCGGCCAGATCCGGCCGGGTCCGACCGGATTTATCAAATCTGGATGATTTTCCCTTTTCGGTCCGCCGAAATTAACTGTTATGAGTTAATCGAGTGTATTGTACTTATAGATTATTTATAAAAAAAACATATATAAAATCAACTTTATTTCCGATGTTAAAATTAGCAACGAGCAAACAATTAAAATCAAGTACAGTGAAGGTATCTAGTTAAATTTTAACGACACATAAGGAGTGGTTCAGTCTTCCTAGATTTCACTTTCACAGATAGATAAATTTTAGTAAGTAACTTTGTAAAATCTAACATAATTAAACTTACGTAATTTACTGAGATCATAATAATTAGGTATTTGAGAATGCTAACACGTCTAATTCTTATATTTATGACAGAAAAAGGATTGTAGAAAAACAAATAGTGTTAAATGTGTCATCTGCCAGTCGTCTTCTAATAGAGCTACAAATATAGCCTGCGGCCGAAAAGGCGCTTTCAGCTTCTACAATTGTCGGCTTTATTGTCAGCAAATAATCATGAATAGCAGACAAGTATTCTCCTCGAACTCCTTCACTTTCAAATGCAGTCATTTGCAATTTTAGTACTTTATCAAAATCGTTATCTTTTTTAGTATGTATGGTATAACACGTCGTTTCTGGCTGGATTTGTAATTGTAATTCTACCTGTAATTTCCTCCTCACAAATAATATCAGCTGAATCAGTTTTTGATGTGGACGGTTTAGGAAATCAGTTACAATTCGGCCGTTTTAATTGGCTATTTTCAGTACTTTGCTATCAAATGCTTTGTTATTAAATGTGTTTTTAAACCTTTAAAAGAACCTTTACTTATTGGTAGTATGTTAGAACACAATGTGCATTTCGCGTTCACAGAGTTGTCTTTTTGCATTTTTTTAAATAATGCCATGCAGTTTTCTCACTGTCCCCACCATAATCCTCCTCATTTTGGAAATGATATGTTTTGAAACTTTTGTCAACTAGGCTAGTAGTACGAGTAGTACCTCTGTAACAAACCAAATATAAAACATATTTAATTACTATTTTAAATCAAATTTACCTAACTCAACTCAATTCATTCCTAATAATTCAGACGATTTGTGTAAATTATCCGGCATTATTTATTTATTTAATAATGCTTTATATCATTCTCACATTCATAAGTGAAAGTAGTGGAACGTAACGTAAACATAATTCATTAATCAATTGAGCAAAAACAATGTATATTTAAATAAAACACTTTTAAACGGATACTCTCGCGGTTTATTTTTCATTTTATCCTAAAACATAAATCATTAGTGCTGGCGTAAATACAAGAAAAATGTCTATTTACTTACATTTGGACGAAGCTGCGCGANTAAAACATAAATCATTAGTGCTGGCGTAAATACAAGAAAAATGTCTATTTACTTACATTTGGACGAAGCTGCGCGACATTAGTTGACTGGAGCGAGTGGAATACTGGAATGAGACTGAGGACTGAGCACGTGGCGTGG